>JAGFPH010004533.1:25845-36964 GCA_018207615.1 Philaenus spumarius | reverse complement strand
TAATGGAGAAAATTCTTTTTTGTTTGTTTGACTGCCACACTTACTTACATAATGGAGAGAATTCTGTTTTGTTTGTTTGACTGCCACACTTATTTATATAATGGAGAAAATTCTGTTTTGTTTGTTTGACTGCCACACTTATTTATATAATGGACCATATACTGTTTTGTCCGTTTGACTGCCACACTTATTTACATAATGGAGAAAATTCTGTTTTGTTTGTTTGACTGCCACTCTTATTTATATAATGGAGATAATTCTCTTTTGTTTGTTTGACTTCCACACTTATTTATATAATGTACCATATACTGCTTTGTCCGTTTGACTGCCACACTCAATTATTTAGAAAATAATGTTTTGCTGGTTTGACTGATACACTTATATCAACAGAAAAAAGAGCTAACATAAAATTAGTAAAACACAGATTAAACCTTCATAGAAAACGACCTGTTGTGGAATTTTTTAGTGATTGGTGGATATTATTTAATGGAGTTTATGAAATGAAGCTCTCGTAAGTCTGAGAGAACCGGGTCTGTATCCTCAATTATTGGTAGTTGTTTCAATATGCTTGTGCTGTAGTTTTGTATTGTTTAATATTTGTGCATTATATTGCAATCTATTTGTTAAATCTAATTATTTATTGTTCTATTTTATGTTTTGGGGTAGTACAGATTGCGTAATTTATTTTCTTTATAAGTTATTGTATTAAACAAAATATGTATTATTATACGGACCCCACCTATAATTGTGTTCACTGTCTGGCGCGCGTGTCCCTACGTGTCCTATGCCGGCGTAACTTTACTATTCGACCCTAGCCTAATATTTTTGCAGACAATGACGTTGTTTTACATTCTACTGTTTAATGTTGAATACAGGTAAATATACTGTGACTAAATAGGTTAAGTTACAACCTTTTAGGCATTTTTTATAATTATTATTTTTGCATTTCTGTTGCCATAAGGATCAGATGGCAACAGAAATGCAAAAATAATAATATAAAAATACCTAAAAGGTTCTAACCTAACTTATTTAGTCACAGTATGTTTAACTGTATTCATAGGTGGGGTCCGTATATTACACAAGTACCCATTTATACTAATTACTGAAGGTGCTTGGTAGAATCCCATTTTAAGGAAATAGCACACCCTTAATATTTAGTAAGATCTGTAGAGTACAGTCTATGTTAAGATGCCTTGTAAATGCTGTCACTGACTAAACCATGATCGGCAAGAAAATAATTACTGCATTTACTAAATTTGGTGTGTGCTTTTCCTTATAATTTATTATATTTACTTAATGCATTTATTTTATTATAAATAAGTGTAATTAGTTATTGCGTATTTTTATTTTCCCATTGTAGTTTAAGTTATTGTAATGGACCCGAAAATCAAACACAAATTTTTTTGTTTTAAGGTTACGGTACAACGGTATTTTTACTACAAAATATGTATGTGTGACTGTGTATGCAAATATTAATTTAAAAAAGGAATTGATCACACACAACTAATACAGTAGTTTTTAATTTAATTGCTAATTACAACTAATAATTAGTCTTACATTTGTACAGCAGTACAAAATTATAAATGTTTAAAGAGAGGCTACGCTTTCATAAAATATTTTATTATTTGAAATAATGTAGGTCTACAACAAAACAAGAGTTGCCTTATATTCTGGTTCTATAAGGATGGCACTACACATTTATAAAGATAAAAAATGTTCTTTTTATGTAGGCTACAGTTCATTATTTCAAATTGTAAAATAATTTAAGAAACCCTATGCGTACTCCTTACATTTATAATTTGTAGTACGTACTTATAGTTACAAAATATTATTAATTAATTAATTTCATGAGGAAAATTGGCCGTGTGGACCTCATGAATGGCATTTCCTGTTTATTCAAATTGACGTGTCAAGTCAAATTTTGTAGTTGATTAAATGAAATGACATAAAACAAACTGACAGAACTCCCCTTACCAGGACAGACATTTAATTAAAACTACTTACATATTTTATTTCCGGAAGAGCCAAAGGGTCTGAGTATTCTACTGCAACTTCAGGCCTAAAAACAGAAAAATACTAAATTTAATCTAATTGCTGGAAGACATAATGTATATATAGAGAGTTGCTAAGTAGGTACCGGTACTTAACAGGTTTATTGAATTGTATCAAAATAAATTCCATTGTGGTAACCCATTAGTAAAATTTATTACTTTTATCTGGTTAGACTAACATAAAGTGAATGTGATGAATTTAATAATAATAATAATAATAAAATTATTCTTCCATTTAACTTCGAAAAGCATTAAGCAAAAACAAATAAATACATCAAAATTAACACTAGAAACAAAAATTAATAAACAAATAAAAAACTATAAAACAATAATAATTTTTTTCAATTTTAACATTGTAGCCTACGGATAAGCAGAAATTTATAAATACATTTATATTACCTTTTTACCGGTATGACATACTAATCCACTGTTGATTTCAATGATTACTGCAGTTTCGGGCTGCGTGAGCCCATCATCAGATCATATAAAGTTTTATTTTTATCGTTCCAAACAAAGCTCGTTAATGTTTTAAAAAAACAACTGTGAAGACAGTTCACATGTACAAGTACACGTTTACAAAGTTTATAAAACAGACGATACCAGTTACATGTCAGTCAGTGTGCACTCTTCAATGAACAAGGTGAGTTCACCATTGTTCAAGGCATTACACAATACTGGTAAAATGCTTCAGGTCTCTATTCTGAAGGACATACAGGAGATTTTGTCTTTTTTAATGGATTAATTATACACTATTTCCATTTAGTATATAAGATGTATTAAATATATATTTAATAACTTATAGGAAGCGTTATAAATGTCAGAGTTATGGATTAAAGTGTTTAAAGAAATCTGATATAAACACACGGATACATTGATGATTAACAAAATGTATTAACTAAACTAAAATTAAAAAACAGTGTGTTAAGTAGTTTATAATTTGAACATTTATATATAGGCATGAGACAGAGACTTCAGCCTTTGCTACGATGCAAGCGGTGAGCGGCAGGCGTCAGTAGCAGGTGCAAGCGGCGCACGAAAATTATCTAACTGACGGAGTTTCCTTGGTTGGCTGGCTACGATGCAAGCGGCGGATGTGCGTTGACATAACGCTCGCCGCAGGGTGCCGCTCAGGATCAAACCAGTTAGATCATTTTTCGATTGCCGCCCGACGCTCAAGGGTTTCTTTACTTTCAACAAACATATGGCATTGGTTAAAAAGGCAAAATTAAGTATTTTTATACGTGTACGTTCATGACATACTAACGACCACTTATATACAAAATTTCAAGAAAATCCGACGGTTAACAAAAAAGATGCTAATTTTTGCGAGTATACTTTCGGAATTTTGTATTCGGTTCAAGGATTTATTTATTCTCTAAACACCATGAATTATGAATTAAACAACACCAATGGATTAAAACTTTATGTTATGGGACTACTTATCATTGTTATTTTCACAGAAAGCATATATTATTTTAAAATTACTCCCTCCCCGGGTTACTCCTGAATTTATGTTAAAATTTAAATTTCAAGAAAATCCGACTGTAAACAAAAAAGATTTTAAATTGTGCGGTTATAATTTTTTAATTTGACATTCTGTTCAAGAGTTTATTTATTTATTAAACCCCATGAAGGATTTAAACTTTCTGTTGTGGAACTGTTTAAAATTGTTATTTTCACAGGAAGTATATATTTTTAAAATACTCTCTACTTGGGTTACACTTGAATTTCTGGACAAAAGTAAATATGACTTAAGTCCACGGTTAAAGATATAGTAGCCCTACATTGTGATTTTCCTACAAATACTGGTCTCTCACTATCTCCTCGTGTGACGTCATCTCGTTGACTGAGACAAGTGTGGGAATGTTGTCGCATGCATCGTAGCTACATCCGCCGCTCAGGCCTAGCCGCCCAGCGCTCAGCGCTCAGCGCTTGTACGTAGCCGAGGCCTTAAATGTTATCAACAAATTTGTGTACGTTGATGAATTTGGTGATAGTCTATCTTTTAATATCATTATCAAAATAATTAGGGATTAGTAAAATCGATTATCATTGATAGAAAATAAAAATACGGAACCATAACTTTATAAGGTTATGGCTGCCAAATACTTTGAAACGGCACCAAGTGACTAATTTTTTTTTAATGATGTTAACACTAAACCTGGGTCTACATTTAAAATTCCTTCAAAAAATCCTCCAAATTATGGATTTTGGGGCACTGGAATACGAAAACTATATTTTGTTTTAGGTTATTTAGGTGCAAAATAGTGGGGTTTCAGTTGAAATTAAATGTTTATTTAATTAATTATTTTTGTCGCTATGGGTATCACACGGTTGGACTGGTGCACTTGATAGAATAAACACTTGAACACAGATTCTTTCATCTTTCCATACATTGGTAAACATTAAACAGCCTTCTTTTATACTATTATAGTACGGATATTATAACTATTGTGTTCAGAGATTTAAGATTGCTTTAATAAACTTACCAAACATAGTTAATCTCTTGCTCAGGTTTTGCATATTCTGTGTCTTTGTCTCGCTCAATATCAGATTCATCTTCCATTTTTATTTCATTTATGAATACACTTTTACTAGTTAACACATCGCAAGTCAAACTTTGGTCGTGTCTGAATTTTATAAATTCTTCATTTTCTTCTTTTATTTCATTTTCTCCTATTATTTCATTTTCATCATTTATCCCATCAATGCAACTTTGGTCTTCTATTAGGTCAAAAAAAAACTTCTTCCTTTATTTCAACTTTATAAAATTCTTGTTTTGTATCCAACTGTTTTACTTGGTTTTCCATAATTGAAAACTGAAAATGAAAAAATGAGTAGCAGGTTTAATTTGTGATAAGATAAATCCTTACCCTCCCAGTGGCAGACTGCCCAAAGTGACGTTCTCTCAGGCGCAAGATGCAGCTATTTCGACAATTAGCGAGAATTTGCATACATTTGCATTTTCGATTAATTAATTCACTTAGAATTATCCAATCGTAATAAAACTGGCACCGTTGGAAAGAAAATGAATTAAACTTTAACTTTTGTATTTAAAACTTTTTCGTAAAACGTATTTTTACATACGTAATCATCATTTCAAAATTGTAGAATGTCAAACAGCTGTTTTCCGTGCGACATCGCGATGTTAAAAAAAAAAAAATATCATAATTTTCAACCGTCTGCAACTCCTCACAGTTGTCAATTATCACAAAGATCACCACAGCATTGGATTCATTAGACTTTTATCTTTCAAGTGGTATTTTTAAATCATCTGTGACTACAATCGTTTATGAGATACAGAATTTAGAATAAATGCTTGTCCATTGGTCAAGATTGGGCCAATAAGGAAGCATTTTTTAAATCGATTTTTACTATCAGAAATCGATCTATTCCTAAGATGTGTAATATACCGTTTTAAAGATAACATTCCAAAGTTTTAGTCAATGTGCAGTTCAAATAAGTTTATCATATTAGGTTGGTACAAACTGAATTGAGAATCACGCGATTTTAGGAGTTTACGGTCGCCATTTACCGCGGTTACCTAACAATTACGTACAAGTATTTTTTCTCTTGATATTTTAATGAATTGAAAGTGTTTATAGTTTATAAAGCTGTGTTATATTTTGTTACAGTTATAAATAAATAAGTGTAGAATGTGATATTGTGTTTTTTAGTGAAATTAAGTTTATAAAGTGTTGAAAATAGTGTGTTTTAATAGTGAGTTTTGTTTTATTTTTTGCAGATAGCCTAGGCTAAAATTTATTTAGCCTATAAACTATTGTATAAACTTTTTATAAATAATAAATAGGCCTACAGTATTGATAAAATGGCAGATAGGCCTAGAGTTATTGAAAGGTTATCAGAAATTGATCGGATATATAGTGGTTTTTAGACATAATACTAATATTTAGCAATGTGCCTAACCTAACCTAAATTTGACAGATTTACGCTTATACTATATGATCGCAATGCGTTTTTTTTATTTTAAGTGTATGATATTATTTCTCTTTTGAACTGTTTTCTACAATTTTGTTTTATATGTTGAAAAAATTACAAAAATATTTCTTCAACATTATACAACTTTGTTTATAGGATTTTTGGTAAAAATCATGGAAAGTTTATACTTTTTTGTTCGTTCTGTTGTACCTGATTAGAAAATGTAAGGTTTTTCTTACAGTTCAATTCTATAATTTATTCTCTACAATTTGGTATAATAAAATTTCATTTTGGAGTAAAAATAAATAGCCTAGGCCTATTAGTTTTGAAAATAGGCATGTTTTATCATCGTTTTTTGTAGTTTGAACATAAAAATTGGTATTTTCAATTAAATAATTTTGAAATTGAAATATATTGTTACACATTTCTCTTTATAATTATTTTCTACAACTGTTGTGTATCTTGAAAAAAATTACAAAAATATTTCTTCAAAATTATACAACTTTGTTTATAGGATTTTTGGTAAAAATCGTGGAAAGTTTATACATTTTTGTTCGTTCTGTTGTATCTGATTAGAAAATGTAAATTTTTTCCAATCTTACAGTTCAATTCTACCATTTATTCTCTACAATTTGGTATAATAAAATTCCATTTTGGAAAAAAAATATATAGGAATATTCGTTTTGAAAATAGACCTATTTTTTTAGCGTTTTTGTAGTTAGAACATAAAAATTGTTATTTTCAAATAAAAATTTTTGAAATTGAAATATATTTTTACACATTTATATTTAGAACTAAATTACTAAACTTTTGTATATTTTGAATACAATTACAAAAAATCTTTTATATTTTTATTTAGGCATAAATTTGGTTTTTTCCCTTCCGCTTCTGAACATTTTTTGCTTTCTAAGCTAATAACTTTTACAATTTCAAAAGAAACAAATTTTTAGTGGCATATTTGAATTCTTTGAAGTTTCTTCTACAAAAAAGCTATGGAACACCTTTGGATTGGGGTTCATTTACTATTTTTGGCGAATTTTTAAAAATATGCTTGCAAAAAGCTAAAAACAGGCTTTTCAATTTTAGCTTTAACCATGCCACTTGGAGGGTGGCACATTGGGTACACTACTAGATATAATATTGTTTACTATATTATGAGCCCTAAATGTGTTGTTTAAACTAGAAGCATACAATAAATACAAAAAGAGAAGGTTTATGAGCAGTGATAAATGGTGTGTCTAGTTTATTTATAACTCTCTGGACCAGTGGCGTAACCAGGATTTTTTAATATTTTTTTTTGGGGGGCCCAGCACCGGGGAGCCTGGTGGGTATTTTTGAAATTTAATAGCTCTAAAACCTAGTTTTAATCTACTTTTTATGTATATTTTTTTGCAAATTTATTATGCTATTGTCGCTTTAAACTATAACAAATTAGATTAAAAAGGATTTAGGGTTATCAAATTTAAAAAAGTATTTTCCTTTATCAAGTAGCCTTTGTTATGTAACCAAACAACTTCATTATGTAGCATAATAAAGTTACAATAAAATAAACTTTAACTTAATCATTTTTAATTTACTGTACTTTAAATTTTGCACTTTTGAGAGTAAGTAACCTTTACTCTGATGAATAAATTCGGAAAAAATTAGGATTGATAATTTCAAGTCTTTTTGATGTTTCTCAAACATTGAAATTGCATCCTTTCAATCTCTAAATGGTTTCCTTACTAAAGTTTCGGGTTTTTCATGTGATCCCTTTCCAACGGCACTAGGAGACAAATTTGAAGGGTGCTCTTTTTTTATAATATACTTGAACATGGCCTTTGTATGAGTCAGATGGTTCCCATGCCCTTCTTAATATCATTTCTTTGTCAACATCAGAAACAGTGATCACTCCTACGAAGTTTCCAATATCATTTTCAGGAGAACTTCCATTATTTTTTGTATAAAATGATAAAATTGCTGTATGTGTATGGATTTGATGTTTGAAAATAAAAAGGGGATTCTAAAAAATATAAATTAATACATAACAATAAAAAATTTATTTAGTTAAAAAGTGTTTATTTCTTTGAAGAGAAGAATTAATAGCTTGCTAAAAACGTCATATATCATGTTTTATGATAAAATAAATAATAAACATTACACAGAACAATTTTAAAATTATGTAAAAAAGTATGCTTTTAAATCATTAGTTTAAAATGTTTAATTGTCCATTAATGCTATGTTCCAACAGTTGTAAACGTTACTTTAAAATTAAAAATATGGTTTCATTGAAAAAGCTTATTCATGTTCAATAATCCCTTCGTTAAAGATTAAATTAGCATAAAGAAAAATTCAATTTCGAATAATAATATTTAGAAACACTTCTAAATTAATTCTGTATAATTTTTACATTTACTACTTAGTTTTAATTATAAAAGCTTATATTTGCAAAATGAATGTGTTTTCAATACAGCAATTTTAGGGGAAAACTTAAAATTAAAGGTTTAACTATTAGGGTAGCAATATTTAGCGTTAATGGTAAAACACTTTGGAACAATGGCAACACTGCCGGTTAGAGTCGCATCGCAGAGCCGTGGTGAACGGAGATAATTAGCTAACTTCTTATATCCTACATATAAGTTCTCTCACTCTTTCTTATGCAATCAATCGTATCTAACTTTACGTATTTACAATTTATTTTCGTAACTTATGCATGTCTCATCTTAAAAAAAGGCCCCTTGTCCTACCAGGTAAAACAATGCGCTATCAAAAGCAGAAAAATACAAAAGCGTTAACTTTTTCATTTTAGGTTATATTCTACAGTACTACAAAAAAAAAAAAAAAAAACAACTTATCGGTATTTTTTCTACAAATCTTGGATTTGGACGGTCTGCTTCTTCTTCTGTACCCAGTCTCGGGATTTTAATAACAAATGCGTCCATTTTGCACTCAGTATTATACACTCTTGTGATTAGAAAACATAGAAACGCACTGTTGCAAATTGTGAACAAAGTCGCTCACTCAGAACAATATTGCACTGCATTTGTATCCTGTATGCTACACTGATGAGTAATGGCGGCGCGGCGGGAAGACGTCGTCGCTGTTCCCTTCAGTGAGCTAACTGGCCCACGGATGATGGATGCAACGGCGCTCAAAGCCCAAGCTCAGTTTAGGGCTACCAATCTCGTAATACCTTGGAACAAAACAGTTCTAAATATCCCAACCCTTGTTTGAATCAACCCTTGGACACTTCTAATCAAACACAAACTATTCTTGAGAACATGGAAGTACCTACAATATATCGTAAAGAGGCGAAGACACGGAAGACAAACACAAGAAATGTTCTTAAAGAAATTGTTAGTAAGAAGAAAGAAAACGTTTTCTTTTAAACTATATTGTATGTTTCTCTAATCTATGTACAATGAATATATACTTTATGACTACAACAAAATTAATAAACGGTATCAGGAAACTGACACATACTTTCTTCCTCAGTATAGGAACTTAATAAAAAAATATTATTTCATGAAGCCAAAAGTGTATGAAAGAAACAAAAATTTCGTATTATTGTTTTTTTAATGATAGCTTATAATTTTGTTAAGAGATATGCACTGTCATTTCCCTGGAAAGTATAACAGCTAGTCTTATATATATAAAAAAAAGATGTTTGTAGTAATTTTCCCATAAAAATCCATAAAATTACGGAAAAAACAACTTTTCTCAAAAACAGATCGAACGATTTTGATTAAAATTTTATGGTTTATAATACTTTAGGTCCCTAATAAACTATAAAATTTTAATCAAAATCGTTACAGCCGTTTTTGAGAAAAGTAGATTTTTAGGTTAGGGGGGGCCCAAAACGGATATTTCCACCAAAAACTCAAACTCGAAAATTTTGACGAATACAATACATTCTCCATATACTATGGTATAGGGGGAGAAAGTAAAAAGAGAAATCGCTAAAGTCAAAATTAATTTTTTACATTCAACAGTTTTTCACATTTTATATTATTATTATTTTAACAGAAAAATATTTTTACTATGACTTACAAAATTATTTGTTAGTATCTTTTATTAAAATTTAAATACTTGTCAAATAAAGTTATCTTTTAAATAGTGTGCACGATTTCTTTTCAATCCTGTATGGTGGTTACAAAAAAATATATAAACAAACTGTTAGTACAAATTTGATTGTTTGAAATAAGAATATGGCATTATAAGGAAATTATAATTTTTTTTTATTTTTTTCTTATCATATCAGCTTCAGGAAAATAATTTCTTTTACCTCAAATTCAAAAGGTTTTAACATTAAAGAAATATTTATCTAAAACTAACATTTCATTTACATACTAAAAAAATAAACAAAATAAATCTATGAAAATTTTCAAAAATAAAATTTAGATTTAGCTTTTTTATAGAAATTAGACATAATCACCATATGCAACAGCAAATTTACGTTAACATATTTATATATTTTTTTTAAAGTAGTCTGTTGGACCCCTACGTAATAGTTATGCGACTTTTTACGTCCGTAGTAGCTGAGGGTTAAAAGTAATTTATCCTGCAGATAAATTTGAATGTGATTAAGCTTATGATTGTTTTATAATTTTAGACTTACGAAGTTTTACCGAAGCAGACGCAGCGGAAAAGATATCTCTGCGATTAAGTTTTGATTATTTTTTTGCAATGTTATTATTTTACATTAAAATTATGAAATATGTCTCCTTCCTTTAGCCTTCTTCAATTTCATTAAAATGTTGACAGGCTTTGTGACAATAGTGTTTTTTCTGGATAGATTGACAACCCAGTCAAGTAGTGGTATAATAAAAAAAGCAAATTTGCTGAATATATTTGATCTAGTTAACAAAATGAATGAGGAATGTTACGTACAACTTACAAGACACTAGAAGTGGATGCAGGTATTAATGGAGTTGAGGGTGACTGGAAACGTGTTTTTGTTTGTGTATATTCGGAAACTAGACAGTTTGCTAAGTCTAAGTTCGCAAGCCAGAAGAATTACAAATATTAGAAACTATGAAAGAAAACATCTTTTTAACAAATTATAAAAGAAATTACAAGAGAAATTAAACATGAGAAATGTTTATTCGTCTTAATTTACTCGTCATTTTCATTTCCCACTATTCCAATTA
>JAGFPH010004533.1:2751-17547 GCA_018207615.1 Philaenus spumarius | reverse complement strand
ATTCGTCTTAATTTACTCGTCATTTTCATTTCCCACTATTCCAATTATTTTTTTAACAAAATATTATCAGGCCTATAATAATTATAGTTATAGCAATACTGTACATAATTTATAATTTCTAAGTACTGTACCGGTACAGTACTGTATATAATTTTGTTGTTGAGCTGGTTGAAGGGCGACACCAAACTCTTTTTTAATTTTCTTTTCTAGTAGCAAATAAGAAGATGGAAGTCTCAAATAGGTATTGCTTTGGAGACCCCTATTCCTATTCTTGTTCACTGCTCGACTTAGATTTATTTTTTGGTGAAGAAATATTGCAGCCTAATTATTATAAAAAGGCTCTTTCCGGATTTTACTCCTAACGCGTGACGCGATTTCTCGACCGACACCCCATCCCGATTACAACAGTCGCAAAGAAGTATAACTTCAAAAAGGTTTAATATTTAATTTAAAAAAAAATAGTAGAACTTATTAATAGAATTAATATAGTTGATGATAAAGACTTTCGAAACATCTACTAAAAAGTAAACAGGATAATGATAAACCAATATTTTGTGAAACAATCGTAGTTAAAAACATGCATAGGTAGTAATAAATCTAATACAATTATTAATAAATACTGTAAATATGTATATCTCTTTCTATTTGATTCTTCATATACCATTAGTGTATGTATCAAAACATAACCACTACTGAAATACATTTTTAATAATGAGTAAACAGTGGATGTAAAATATAAATGTTCCTTGGAGAAAGAAAAATGATAAAATAAAACTTCTAAAGATTTTATACATTACAAAATTATGATCCCTTATGATTTTTCGTTTTGCATTATTTTTATAATATTAAGTCATGTAGAGATCCATTGATTGCTAAATTTACAGTTTCATAAGACATCGTGAGAAGGGCAGAAATAGTTATAATTATTTATTAAAAACATAAAAATAAAGCTTGCTAGGATAGGACTGTATACAAATTAAGTTTTAAAGAGTACATATTGTTAGTATTAGGTAGAGAAACTGAATTCCAAGTTTGAAGGATGAACACTTCTAATCAAATGTAATTTGTGTAATAAATAGGCTTACTATTTTCAATGCATGGTTGAAAACAGGAAATAAATTAACTATAAATATTTTGTAGTTTTAATTAAATATTTATTTGGTTGATTAAAGTTTACCTTATTTTTAATCTGGTAAGAGATAATCAACACTGTGCGTGTTCTACTGTTTACTTTTCTAGGTAAACTGTTTTGAAGTATAAAATACATATACAGTTTTATTTATTCTAACTAACAATGATTATTTGAATTTCTCTTATTATTTGATTAAAGCGTTTTATTCAATAAATTGGAGTACTATTGGTTGTTAGTAAAATAACATATAAAACCAGAGCCTAAAACTTAGTTTTGTGATTTGTGGCTCTTTGAGAATATTTTGTATTTAACACCAACAATAGTTTTCTAAATTTTGTAGTGTTTATGTCAAAAACGTCTTAGCTACAATACGGTCGTGTATTTTTTAGTTTTTGTAAAATAAATTGGAAAGTATATTTGTTGTAATTTATTCATATATTGACATAAAACAATATTTATTTAATAAAAATGAATATTATGTTCTCTCAAATAAAACATATAAATAACTATCTAAATTTGTAAGCAGTGTAAATCCTGAAATCGAGCGATTAAAGTTGTTTTAAATGTGTCCAGTTTTTTAATTATAAGTTATGCTTTCAAACTTAAAACAATGCAACGTTTTTTATAACTTTAAATCCGTACAGTTTACCTTAGTTTAGGGAATTAAACATAAAACAGTGCAAAACCCAACTTTATGAAAACATTCGCCTACGTCAGTTTGTTATGATTTAAGTTTGATTATGTTTGGACAATTCATTTGCAAGTTTTCGTCGAGATGTACTAAACTGTTTCATATTTAACTTAAATTTATAAATACGTCAGTTAGACATCATGATACCAAGCGTGTTATATAAACCACTAGATGACCCGGCAATGCTTCGCTATTGCATAATTATTTTGGTGAAATAAATGCGACAAATGATCGTGATTTAGTAACTTTGACCCCCCACCCCCTAAGATTTCGAATTTTTTTAATCCCTTTCTTAGTAAGCACCTATGGCCCTAGAGGAAACTACATACCAAATTTCGTTCCAATCTGTTCAGTAGTTTTGGAAAAATCTAGATTTTTAGTTACTTTGATCCCCTCAAACCACCCTAAAATTTCGAATTGTTTGAAACCCTTTCTTAGCGAGCGCCTATGGCCCTAGAGGAAGCTACATACCAAATTTCATTCCAATCTGTTCATTAATTTTGGAGAAATCGTGATTTAGTAATTTTTACCCACCAAACCCCCCCTAAAATTTCCAATTTTTTAAAACCCTGTTTTAGTGAACACTTATGGCCCTAGAGGAAGCTACATACTAAATTTCATTCCAATCCGTTCGGTAGTTTTGAAGAAATCGTGATTTAATAACTGTGATCCCCCAAACCCCCCTAAAATTTCGAATTTTTTCAAACCCTTTCTTTTTAAGCACCTATGGCCCTAGAGGAAGCTACATACCTAATTTCATTTCAATCCGTTCAGTAGTTTTCGAGAAATCGTGATGAGTGAGTCAGTGAGTGAGTGAATGAGTGAGTGAGTAGTATTTCGCTTTTATATATATAGATTGAAAGCTTCTATCCCCCTCTAAGTTAAGATTAAACTTATACAAAAACAAAAGCTCTCATGCTTGGTAAAAGTTTTAATGATACCATCACTAATAACCACTACTCGACAAAAAATAAAAGGTCTAGTTTAGACTTACCTGATTGATGATGAAATATTTTCATAAACGTATAAAGTTTTAATTACAAAACGGCTCTAGTCTCATATCGCATAATATTTTCATATATTTATCAGAGGTAAATTTGAATGTGAATACATTTCTGAATGGAAGTTAATTTGCATTCAGGTACCCTCCACAAAGAGTGCGTAGGAAAGGTCACACGTGCAGCAAATATTTATTGTAATTTGTTTCCTCGCTTAGAACATTAAGAGTTTAATTTAAACAACTTTGCTTTGTGATACTTAAATTATTTTACAACACTGTCAACAAATTTTACGAATTTATTTACTAAAAACTCTTTAAACATTTATACTAACATTTTTATAGCCTAATAATATCTTAGTAAATTTAATAACGTTAATGTTGTTGTCCTACATTACACGATATTTTCTTTGTAAATTATGTTGTAACAAATAAAATATATATTTTATTAATGGTACACATTATTTAAATTGTTAACTATACTATACAATTTGAATATGGATATTGAAGAGAGGAGAATAAAGGTTTTTTTATTAAAAAGTGTTTTATTATTAACGTAGCAAATCTGTTAATTCAAATTATTCAAAGGTTCAACTAAAATAAAACCCAGAGTCTAAAAGTTAGATTTGTTTTCCAAAAACGTGGGAAATATTTTTCATTTAACAAGTAAAATAGTTTTCTAAGTTGTTTATTGGTTGTGTCAAAACTTTGGATTTAGATAACTTAGACAACCTGTATATTTTCCATTTATTTTTGCGAATGACGGTATGGTTGAACATGTTTATATTGCTTGCTTTTTGTTATAAAGCAAAAGACGTGTTTTGCAAAGGAAACATTTCTTTCGTGCCTGAAAGAAGAAGAGTATACAATTTCATTTAAGAAATTTTATTACGTTACATATTTTTGGTATACACTACTTTAAAATAGGGAATTTGTTTTATGCAAGACACCATATTTACTGTAGTAAAATATATCTTTTAAAACTGTACTGCATTCAAATCAGAGAGCAATTCATTTGATACATCTATGTATGTTACACAAGTGTTTGTGAAATTTGTAAAATAAAAATGCACGATAAAGTATTGGATAAAATCTTTAAATGAAAAGGAATAAAAAGTATTCTTAAATTAAGTTTATTTTCTGATATAGCATAGCGAAGAATTACTAAACATGTCAGTTTCCTATTAAATTTATTAATTTTAGGTATTTTAGCCTTCAAAAAGGAATAGGAATTGACGTTTTCAAAAGGTAAGTACCTAACTGAAAAAAGAATTTTCAGCTGTGCTGTCATACAAAAACAAAAACAAAATGTATAAATGAAATTTCAAAAGGTGTGTAATTCATTTATACAATATTTTTTATGATGTTAAAGCACAAACATTTAAGGTTTATAATGAACCTTTAATATAAACAAGAAATTTTACCTTAAATGTTTTACAAGAAGCTAACGTGACAATAAATTAAATTATTTCATTGAATATACAGTACAAAAAGAAATGGAATTCCTGTCGATATAATAATATAGACTTACTTCCCATGTAAAGTATGTAAAAGTTTCGCGACTATTTACAAACAAATATGTCGGCTTTGTTCTGAGTGTAAGTAAATCGAAAAGAAAATGATTTATTTGCAATGACAAAAGTGAATATAGAATGTTCTCTTTTCTTTACCATGAATATATTGTGTAAACAATGCTCTGCATCAACACATGTTATTAGATGACTGGAAAATGTTGTCTAGGGCGTACATTCGCTCAGCTGATTATAAATGTTTAAATAGGAAAACATTGTTTGACGAAACTCGTTATCTGCTAAGCTTGGGCAAAATTAGGCGACACTTAAAACAGAGATCTGTGTAACTTGTTTTCACGATGTATCTATTAGTGAATGAGAAGGAAATGAACGGACCGTGTTTGTTTACATTTTTGTCTGGGCCTTTACTCTGTATGAATCATCGTTTCGTGAAACAATTTTTCCTTAATATATTCGGGGTTCAATATATTTCGTCTTTCATATTTAGTGTACAATTAGGACGAAACAAACAATTAAAAGCAATCAACACTATTACTTTGGATGATTAATAAAAATGAACATTCAAAATTATAAGAGTAATTGAGTATTAATCCATATATATTTCATTACCAATCTATCCACATTTCTATCCAAAATTGACCTACATTTGTATACATATTTCTTGTATAGGATACAATAAAAAATACAGACTTTAAGAATTCATACTAAAGTAATTTGTTATTTAAATATAAGCTTTCTTTACGGTAAGCAATAATTTGACGGCAAACCCAAGTTTTGTCGTTGAATAAACATCTCATCTGAAAATAAATTATAGAACTTGATTTTTTTAAATAATTTATCTTCCATGGTGTGTTTTTACATCCTCCATTTCTAATATTTTGAAATTTCTTTTCTTAGCATTTGAGTGTTTGAAATGCTGTACAGCCGGACACCTTAGTAAGGGATTTGTTCAACCCATTTTAAAATTAAAATCTATAAAGAAATCAGTGTCAAGGTAGAAGTATTACTACCAAATTTAGCAATGATGAAAGTAATTTCTTTAGTTAAATGCTGTGCTAGTCCACGTGTAGAAATTGTAATCCATCTCCTGAAGTAGTTCAATACAAGTGTGCAAGTTAATTATCATTTGAACTTTACTGTGCAGGTGGCGAGTACTGGACTTGAATAGTAATTCGCACTTAGGGGAATGTTGTAGCAGTGAATATTCATCAAACTCTGATTGTAAAGTCTTTATGTTCTGGTGATGTTTAACACGATCGACAACGTTTGAGAGTTGTTATGCGTAGGTTTAAATTGCAAATAATTGTCAATCCTTCTACGCAACAGTCATACTTATCAATAGTATCACTAAAAACTACTTATACGATTGTTATAATTCTAAATCGTTTTCTAAGTTACAAAAGCTTTACAAATGCGTGCAAAACATATCGTATTCATACAAGTAGCAGCATTGGTATTTATTGACAATAAATTTTTACTTAAATTGTGTGGTTATATTTACCGCAAAATACTTTTGTTTACTATACCCTATACATACTTTTATTTAAAACAAGTTTGTTTTTGATGTCAAAATAGTGGACTTTTATGTCACCGGGAAAATATTAAATTTATTATCTTATGTGTATTGCCAAACCTACTCATCAAGTTGTACAAAGGACAAAGTTGTTTATTTAGATAATTTTTCATTGTTCAAAGAGGTCTACAATATGTTCGTTCTGAATTAAAGCTTTCTAAACTTACTAGTTTTTTTTTTTTTTAATTGTACCTGTTGTTCTTGTTTTTTTTAACATGGGAAATATAGCCACTAAAATGTCCTCTTAATATATATACAGAGTGATTTAAAAAAAAAGCATCATTCTATTATTTAAAACATGGAAAGAGATATGAAATTCCACATCTCGGTATGACTGGTCACCTTTACCAGACAGCGTATATTGCTATCAACAAAACCTAAGACAAAACCACATCTCTAAGGTTACTGGACTCGGATAAGTTGTGATATCTCAAATCAACAAAGCCCTTTAGATTTTCTGTTAGCCTAAGAAAATATATTTAGCCAACCCTTTTACTCGCTGCAATAAAAAAAATGCTGCCAATGAATAAGTACAATGCTATGTACCAACTATTTGCAATTATTAAAAAGGAAACTTTAAAACAACAACTATGCAAATTATTGTTTTTAAATATTTTTTTATATGGGGATATAACTTTTAGCCAGTCGAAGATTTAGTATTAGGTGTACTGTTTGTCCAATTATAATGTTATGTCTAATATTGTGATATTACTGGAATTAAATACATAATTCATACTTAGTATAATCATCTGAACCTAATGTAAAAGTTTGATAAGCTTTTAAATAAATTTAACTATTATATTACTAATAAAATTATACATAATAACTTTTTGCTCTACTAAATTAGTTATGGTATGTGTAGGTCGCCCATTTACTACAGTACCGGTTTGAAATCCTGCTTTACAGATTTAAATATTTGATTTAAGTATTTGATTGTAGAAGTATCCAATTTTAATCTTAGTAATTATTTATTAAGCCTTGCTGACCATGGATTTGGCAGTGGATTTACTAGCCAGCTTAACACAGGCTGCAGAAAATATGGAAGACAGAAATACATATACATATTATAACAGACAACAGTCAATTGGCTAACAAAATAAAGGAAAGGGTATGGAAGGGGTAGGAAATCAATGGATTCAATAGAGATGCGGTGAAAAAAAGTATAATTGTTCTTTAAAAAATAGTCTAACATTTCCTATTAATTTCCAACTTTTTTTGACACGGAGAATCTTAAAATTTACATTATTGTAAAAATCAGACACTAAATAATTGACCGAGCGTAAGCGAGGTCTCCGTTTTAACTCGACCGTTCGGCATTTCGTCTGTGTGTCTGTCTCACGATTACGGCCAAACGCCTCGACCGATTTTGATAATTTTTTGCATAAATGTTCCTTATTCCTAGGCCGAGCCATGTACATATACGCGTTTTTCCATTTTTCATTTTTAACACCTTAAATAAAATAAAAATGGCGGCCGGACCGTTTCTCTCAGTGTAAGCTTTTTTCCAAAGCCAGTTTGTGGCTTAACCTGAAGTCGAATTTAAAAACTAATAACATTTTCCTAATAGCAAATTTAATTTTAAACAAAATTGTATTCTTGATTTTTTCCGTATCTCTAACGGTAAGCTCACAAAATGCCCGTAAACTTCGAATTTGTTATAAATCGTCCAAGTTTTTGTATTTAAACCATGTTTTTATACGTTTATTCTAAACCAATTCAAAAGTGTTCCATAGCTTTTTTTGTAGATAAAGGTTTAAAGAATTCATATATGCCAGTAAAAAAAATATTAAAGTAAAATTAAGAAATTTATTACCTCAAGAAACAATCACGATCAGTAACGAAAGGAAAATGTTTAACTTTAGGCCTACATAAAAAGTAGTAAAAACTATTGTAATTTTTTTCTTAAATGTAAAAAAGTTTCGTAATTTAGTTCTAAATAGAATTCTATAAAAATATTAATCAATTTAAAATTTCTTATTTTGAAAACACCAGTTTTTATGTTCCTACTACAAGACTGCTAACAAAACTAGGCCTGTTTTGAATAGTAATTTAGGAATATATCATTTGCAAAAAAAATGACATATTATTATAAGAAAGTGTAGAGGATAAATTAAAGAATTGAA
Organism: Philaenus spumarius; assembly: GCA_018207615.1. Lineage (NCBI taxonomy): Eukaryota > Metazoa > Arthropoda > Insecta > Hemiptera > Aphrophoridae > Philaenus > Philaenus spumarius. Next base: position 9,499 of record JAGFPH010004533.1, on the reverse strand, counting down.
ATGTATACCTGTAAATTATCATTGTAAATTTCATAAAAGTATTTGACTTAGCTTTATAAAATGAGATGAAACAAATGAAACCTCGCGGCGATAAAGGACATACAAAAAATGACCGCTGGACATCGTGGAAAATATTGGTACATGGGTTGAGATCACTATCACGACGTTTTAACATCGTTTGTTTTCATTATTTCTAATATTGGAATATGATATGGAACTTAAGTTAACTTATGATACATTGTTAAGTTTGAGTTATTTAAGTATGTAAATATTTAATTGTATATTGTCCCTCTATAACGCCATATTTTTAGCTATCTTACGCATTATTAACCTAAATAAAACACAATGCCTCTAAAAGAAAATCTTTAGCAGTTAAAGCCCAAGAAAAAAAATAAAAACGAGAACTAGAAATCCCATAATCGCGGGAATTGTAAGCAATGTTTCACTGGCTAAACCTTGTGCTTACTTCCCTACTGGCACACCATTTATAACCTAAGCTCAAAACCAAATTTGTTATTTCAACGAGCGAGGTCTACTGTTCACAGAACTACTAGTTAATTAAATTGTAAATGATTGGAAAAACTAGAGTCATTATGGTCCAACCTAAAAATTATTTCGTGTTCACTTGACCTACATTTAAAACTACCCTCCTTTTGGCCTACATTAGCTGTGTTATAATTCAATTAATTACAGTTTATAAACTGCAATTTCTTGTATGATATAATCTTTATGCTTACAGTTTAGTAACATTTTGCCTAAATTATTCTTACAGTAAAAAGCTGGTAAACAGGGATTTTTCTTTTCTAATATGTTTCCAACAATTCTCTAACCTATGCAGCTAACCTTACCGATGTAGTTGATTCTTCGCCATTTTGGTGAGGGTTTATTAGAATAATCTATTTGGAATATAAGCAGTTTAGCGGGATTTTTAATTTATTTTTGTATCATTTTTTCAATCGTATCCATTATTTATAGAATTTGTTTAATAAAAGTGAGTTCTCTACGAAAGTCATTATTAGACTCAGGAACGACAATAAGACGATACTTTGGAAATTTGTGACTAAAACGATGTTTTTGTGGAGATTGTATAATAATTTTAGTAAAAGTAAGTTTCATAAAACTATTGAAATTATGATTATCAATCCTACCAGTGATGTCTAGAACATTAGTTAGATTTTGTTGTAATATTTCCATAATTAATTGCATTGCCTTAAATAAAATTTAAATAATTGAAGCTGGCGGTTGGATCAGTCAATAAACATAAAACATCATCTACATAATTATCGATACTAATGTTAGACTTATGTCTTAATGTTAGACTTAAAAGAAATATTACTGTCAAAAGAATGTTGAATTCAATTTGGCATGATGTATTTTGATTTTGCCTTACTGGACTGGATATATTTACATAAATGCCTTAATTCCTTGTACTGCTAGCAGTTCTATTGTGGTCACTCTTTATTCGGTGACGTACGTTTCGCTTATTTTTTTAGGCATTTTCAGTACTCAAGGACTTCTGGTGTACTGATACAAGGACGGGCCAGAGTGCACGTCTGCGATTTGCTCATTTAATAGAAAGTGCATTTATGCCCCATTAATTGTGTTTGTGTTTTTGTATTAATATTTGTGGAGTGTTTATGTGTAATTTAGAGTTTTTTGATGCGCATTAAACAAATGCCAATCATTTTTTAATTTTTACAAACGGTTTTGAAATTGCCTGAAAAAATAGGCGAAACGTACGTCACCGAATAAAGAGTGATTACAAAGGACTGCGAGCAGTACAAGGAATTAAGGTATTTATGGAATTAAGGTAAATTTGTCCATAAAAATATTAGCTGGCAATGGATATAACGGAGACCCCATTTCGACTTGTGTAAAAACCTTATTTTAAATTTAAAATAATGTTGATTAAGACGTACTTTAATTACATCCATGAACTATATAGATGTTTTGTTCCAATAATATTTCCTTGCTATACATCCAGGGATACTTGCGAATACACTTTTAACGTCAAACTACAAAAGTTTTGTGTACAAAAGGTTTTTTAATATCTTTAATCTTATTTACTACCTCCAGTGAATTTTCTTAAACAAATTTTGGTTGAAATTGTGATTTTTTTTAAAAACGTAATGGTAAATTTAGTCAGTTTTTATGAAGGAGACTGTACAAAGGAAACCACAGGACGAATAGGAATATCAGGTATCTAATTTGGTTAAACCTTATAATCTGGGAGCCATACTATTAATTTCAAGCAAACTAAATTGTTTTCTTTAACTAAAAATTCACGTGTAGTGAGCTAAAGTCGGTTTTACAATTTTTTAACTGCAAAAGGAACTCGTTTCCAACTAACTTTGAACTTTTTGACAATTTAAAACATCTCAAGTTAAAGTAATAATAGAATTCTGTTTATCTGCTTTACTTACCACTAGGACGTTATCTACTATTTTGTAATGTCTTTAATTTAAAAATTGTTTTATTACCTTATATAGTCCGTCACAATCCGTGTGTGTTTGTTTTTTTTTTAAATTACCGGTTACGACATTTCTATAATGTCATCGTCAGATCTTCAACACACAGTCATAATAAATAAATACACGTAACACACACTATAAAACACTTAAACAAAAACACTATACACATTTTTAACATTGACACGTAAAAGGTGATCGATCACCATGCATGGTTCACCGTGGAAGTCAAGTGCACACTGCTAAAGAAGGTGGCCTCCACTCATAATGTTTGTGTTCAATGAGTCAACATTATAAACCGGTGTTTGCATTGATATAATTGTGTTGAGTATGGCATTTGAACTATGGTGTATTTTATCATTTAAAAGAAGGTATTGTTATGGTTTTGTGGACTTATATATTTCTAACTGTTCGAGTGTATTAAGGAGTTTGCATTTTTTACATTTATGTAAAATATTTCAATTACTGTGGATGTTATTATAAGAGTAGTCCTCATCTATTAAAAGTATCTTTAATTACTTAATTGTCTTTTTAACTTAATTTTGTGCTATTGCAAGCTAGAAAATAATGTTTAATTATATTATAAAAATGTATTTTGTTGTTGCACTATTATCTATTGCTAAATCATAAACTAAAGTTAGGTTTTCAAGTTGGGATGCATGCGTTGCCACACAGGTAAGGTTTTCAAGTTGGGATGCATGCGTTGCCACACAGGTGCTTATTTAAAACCTTTAGTCAACAACCCGTTTTCCGTAACACACAATCGTATATCTAATAAGTGTAGCATAACTAATAAACGTTCACATATTATTATTGTACCTAATGCCATACTACTTTTTAATTTCAAACTTTAACCTCGCTTTTTGAGCTATATTTTTTAACATTTCCCCCTTCGCTAAATGTTTAAAATTAACACACGCTTATCATTGCACACCATTCTTATTTTGACGCTGTGGAATGAAACATAAGTTATCTCTGAATATAGTTAGCAGAAGAGGACAGAGAGAGAAAGATTGAAGTTAGAATGGGAGTGAAGAAGTACTAAAAGAACTATAAGAACTGAATAAATGGAGAAAACAGAGAGACAGTTTAGCAGGAAGAAATACATGAAGAAAGGGGCTTAGCTAATTAAACCTTAAATTAAGTCGACTGATTCTGAATTATTATAAAATAAATAGAAGAAGACAGAAAGTAACGGGATGATAGTGAATAAAATACTGATAGAAAAGTCACGTGATGTTGTGGCGAGAGTTATGTTGGAAAGACGATGACGTCACACGTGTATATTCAAATAAATTAAAATTGATGTTGGTTTTTTCGTATGTTATTTCATTTCTCATCTTTCATTAGTCCTGCAGGGCTCAGAGTAAAGACGCTAAGTAAACCAATTCATATTTTTATTAAAGGGTTATTTCGATAATTTTTTTTTTTTTTAAAAGGCGAAAAACCTGGGTGGCAATATCGTAACCAATGAAGTCTATTTCGATAAAGGAATACAATTAAATTCAAACATAAACTAATTGTTTAGTGAACTATATATTGATAATGGGTTATTATATTCATGCAAACATTAGAAAGCCAGTCGTCTAGTAATTTGTCTCTTCTAATGTAAACACCAAACTGAAGTCTCCGTAAGCTAAAATAGATTACTTGTGTTGCAATTTCATACAACTAGAACAGTAAATCACGAGGGAAACGTGTAAAACGATATAATAATTACGAAGCATTTAGATGTAACGCTAGATGGATGAACGGTTTCAACTAATAATTCCGATTGAATCAGTGGTACGACAATAAAAACTTTATACATATGTTAATATCAGCATGCAACTGTAAGCACATGTTAAAATTGAATAGTTTCATTAAAAGATTTTATATTGTACTTTTTTATTTTATTCTCAAGTGGTCACACAAAATAGAAAATTTTTCTGTAATTACTTTAAAAAGAAGAAGACAATTATTATAATTAAAACAAAATATTGAAATACAAATATTTGCTTTAAATAATAATCGAGCATGACGCAAGAAAACGAATATATTTCCAAGAATAGTAAATTAATAGTTATTCTCACTAAGATACGTTTAATTGTCCAATGCGATTTAACGATAAAATTTAGTGAATATTGAGTTACAACTAACTAATTAAATATAACTGTTAGAATTTTGTACATGTTGTAAAGTGATAGTTATAACTTAATTAAGTGCAACTAAAGACTACAACTTTATCGTTGAAACATTTTTGACACATAAAAGTACTTTACTTAGAATGTATGTTTTTTAATTATAAAAAAAAAAACAATTCGCTACAAACAATTAAGAAAGTTCTTTTACACAATATTTAGTATAGTGAATGATGTAATATGTAATGTACTACGTATAGCTTATGTAAGAGAAATATGATTGTTCTAAAGAAAGATGATTACACGAGTGTTTCTGAAGTTTATAAATACAGTTAGTTTACAAACTAATGATTAATACGAAATTATTTCAAGAAAAAGTTATACTAAATTGCTGCTAATTAATTTGGTCATAAAAGAAGCATCTCTATAACACACTTGCGTCAAAAAACGTTTTGCCCTCGATTATATTTTTATAGTAAAAAATATTTGAGGAAAGTAAATATATTTATTTATATTTTGACAGGATTATATGTCACATAAAATATGAGATATATGAAGGTCGTGACGTTACCAAATCGTTTATTTCCCCTCTTTTCGCGTTCGAGAAGAACAACACCTCTTATATTTTATTGATCATTCATCATAAACAGAAAACAGTTACAACTTGATGTAATAAAGTTTGTATATTTGTTTCGTAAAGTTTTTAAAACGAACTGAAATAGCGTGACTAACTACAACAGATGCCAAGTATGGAATTCTTATTGTTAAATGATTAATTTATCCTCATCACGCAAGCTGCACCAACTTTATTTATTAATTTATTTTAAAAAGGCCTTCGCTGAGTTATAAGATATTTTTAGTTTAACTCCAGATATTTCCTGATGACAAGTCTTGGTTATTTTATTCATGTATCTCGACAATTAAGAACTGCTTGAACTTATGAATCAAATGATTAAACCAGATTGGTGTTGATTGGGCATGCATTAAAATAGGGTTGGAAATCATCATGTTCGTCCAGTCAGTTACAGTAGGAACCTTGAACTCTATTGCTTTCGAGTCTAGTTATTGGCGTTGGGTTTACTTGCGCTATACGCTGCTCCCCCGCCTTCATTACTCTAACTGGCATAATGTTTAGACGTTGAGAAAAAACCTTAAGATGAAAGTGTTGCTTTTATTTTTTGTTACACTAATTTCAAAACCAATTAGGCAAAACCTTCTCCGACTTCCTACAGACGTAAGATATATAAAATCCAAAACCCATTCACTCACTCACTCACTGACTGATCACAGTATCGCAAAAACCATACCACCTAGGAACTTGAAATTTGGTACACATATTCCTCATAGGCACTAGAGGCACACTAAGAAACGATTTTAAAATATTTGGTTTCTAAGGGTTGAAACAACCCCTAAAACAGTAAATATTGTTTGTTATACTTTAATTAAAGTCAGAAAGCAGAAATTTTTTAATCTTTTCATTTCTTACAAAATACACATAAAAAGTAAGTTTTACATTTTGTTACGTGCTGCTAAGGGGTGAAAACGTGATAACAAACGCTCAAAACGATAAATATACATTTTTGTACTTTCCTTAAAGCTAGAGAGTTGAAATTTTGCACATTTATGTTTTACAAGATACATATAAAAAATAAACTAGTTTTACATTTTGTCAGGTTCTGCTAACGGGTGAAAATTTACTAACAACCCATAAAACTGTAAATATTAAATGAAACTACCCCTAAAACAAAAAAATATCGTTTATTATATATCTTAAAAACCCTACCACCTAGGTACGTGAAACTTGGTAGACGTATTTTTCATAGCGAGCTAAAGGAGCGATAAGACACGATTTTGAAATATTTGGCCTGTAAGGGTTCAAACAACCCCTAAAACAATAAGTATTGTTTCTTATATATATCTCAAAAACCCTACGGCCTGAGAAAGTGAAATTTGGTACACGTATTTGTCATAAGGGGCTAGAATCGCACTAAGAAATGATTTTAAAATGTTTTTCCTGTAAGGGTCGAAAAAACCCCTAAAAATTTAATATTGTTTGTTATATATCACAAAAACCCTACCGCCTAGGAATGTGACATTTTATACACGTATTTTTCATAGGGGCTAGAGGCGGAATAAGAAAGGATTTTTAAATATTATTTA
>JAGFPH010004532.1:100409-113938 GCA_018207615.1 Philaenus spumarius | reverse complement strand
GGGGGGGGGGTTCAAAGTTACTAAAAATCCCCATAAGAAATACATAGTGTAATATGTTTATTGATATAATATATTTTTTGTTAATATACATTTAACTTTGATTTGTCTATCAGTACAAAGCCGGGTCGTGCCAACTAGTTTATAATAAAGCTGTATGATTAATAATAGCCTCAAAACTAAGATGGTAAATAATGTTAAATGTTCAAATTAAATTATTTCTTATATTTTATAATAGCAGTTATATTAATGATTAAAAGAACCAGCAAGGCTCAGGTCTACACTTTAAAACCCTATCCTAAAAGCTGGAAATACAAAAATGATTGTTTCAAATTTTTAAATCACCTGTTAATGGAAATATTGGAGCAAACAACTATATAATCTGTTATTTTATTCAATTGGTTGCTATGGTAGTAAATGTAAATACATGTGTTGGTTTATCGTTATAGGCTTAACCTAAGAATTTTTTCCGACTAAATTTACAAATATTGAAATAAAAAAAGATTTTTATCGAAATGAATTATAGCCTATGTTACTCAGCGATAGTGTAGCTTTTTATCGGTTCAGTAGTGCCAGAGATCTACATACAAACAAAACAAAAACAAACTTTACCTCTTTATAATATTAGTATAGACTAAGGGATCCGCAGCTGCTCGTTTCGCTCGCCATTACAGACGGAGACACAAGGCGAAGCCAGTACAAACATATTATTGAATACTCTGATATTTTCACGGAAATGGCTACTGCGCGGTGACCAGTACGTAGCTAATGTTAAACAGAGATCGAAATAGACACGACCAACCGAAATAATTCGAATTGCTGCATACATTTTGATTTCACCATTAATATTTAAACAATCAAGATTGCAAAATTTTTTTGATATTACCAACTTAAGGAAACAATATAATATATAACACCAGATGTTCGACTTATAATACGGTAATAATTGTACTTCCTTTTACCTAATCTAAAAAAAAAAAACTGTTATTTGCGAAGAATAATTACCTGATTCCAAATTTATCAAATTGGTTGCAAACGTACTTGGTTCGTTACAGGCCTAACCTAAAATTACGTTACGTTATTTACTATTGTAGCAGATGTTTGAATTGAATTATAAAGCAGTAAGTATTTTTAGCCTTTAGTTTGTTAATCTAACCTAAAAAAGCTGTTATTTGTAAGAATAATGTGTCTATTGAATAAAAAATAAGCAAAAGCTTTTAGCATTTAGTCTTAGCTTTAGCTTTCACTATTAAGTCAAAGCTTTTAGTCTTAGCACTTGGTTAAAGTGAGGTGAATAACCTGTAGCCTAGGCTAGTTATCAAAAGCTGAAACATTTTAGCCAAAGCTTAAAATCTGTCATATGTTTTAAGTTATAGCTTTTGCTTATTTTTTATTCAACAGACACGATAAACCGACTCGAAATTTACTAAGTTGGTTGATATGGTAATGAATGTAAACAAAAACTTGTTGCTAAGCTTTTGGTCCAAACAGCTGTTTTATCTGATATGTGGCTGTGGTGAGTGAGCAACCAATTTCACTATTTTACTTTTTTAAATAAAAATTTTGAAAAATCCTTTCTTAATGCCTTTTTGGCACCATAAGAAATATACCTTTAAACTTAGGTATTTGTATATTATATATTTCTTGCTCTACTATGTCAGTCAGTCAGGACAATGTCGCTTATATATATACATATACTAGCTGACCCGTACGGCGTTGCCCTTGGTGGTTGGTATTTTCAGTCTTTTTAACGTAATTAACTGTATTCTTTTTAAGTGTTCAGTCAGTGAGTGGTATTTGGCTTTTATGTATATAGATCTTAAATAATAAAAGCAGTATTGTCATAATAATAAAAGATCTTAAATTATGATTATAGTAACTTTGTACCCCCAAACCCCTCCTAAAATTTCGAAATTTTTCATACCCTTTCTTAGCGAGCACCTACGGCCCTAGAGGAAGCTACATACCAAATTTCATTCCAATCCGTTCGGTAGTTTTGAAGAAATCGTGATTTAATAACTTTGATCCCCCCAAATCCCCCCTAAAATTTCGAATTTTTTAAAAATCCCTTCTTAGCGAGCGCCTATGGCCCTATACTCCGTTCACCTTGCCGTGGCGTTTGAAGGATTAGGAGACCCTTTGCGTTGGCACGCGCACTCACGAGCGCCCCCACACCCTCGACCCGGACGGTCAGGTATCAGGCAGGTACACAAGTACTGGAGACGCTACACAATATTTAAGTTGAATCTTTATCCTAATTATATGATTATTTTTGAAATCTTCGTTAAATTCTGAGAAAAATGAGTCCACACAACATATTGTTAGGACCAAAAAAGTGGATTTTGGGGACAACGACCCCAGCAATGTAAAAACACGTTTATTAACAATTAATAAGTATTTACCTTATTCAATATAATTTAATAACTCGTACAAGAATAATTGGAGAAAACATGTTAAGAAATAAATCAAACAAAAAACAATCGACTAAATGAACCAGGAATGTTATACCCAATATTTACATGCTATAGTTAAATTAACAACTCCAGTAATGTGAACACAAGTTTATTAACAATTAATAAGAAATTACCTACTTTAATATAATTTATAACTTATACAAGAATGAAATTGGAGGAATCATGTTAAGAAAAATATAAAAACTGTATATACTAAAATAACCAGAAGTTTTGTTTACAATATTTACATTCAAAATATATTAGGAGTTAAAGACTTTTCCGAGAACACATTTAAAATATATTAAAACAACAAAAACTATAAAGTGAATAAGAAATGTGGAAGCAAATGTGGAAGCTAAGTTAGTAAACTGATGTTTTAAAATGTTTATACTTAATTATTATTCAATTCTCAACTAATATATTTTACTTTCATGTTTGTTGCAATAATACAACAACATGTGAATAGTATCATATTTACAATCATAAAATATAAGATTTACGTAAATGTCTCGTGTCTAAGAACATGGGGGCTTTTTATATTACGTTTATAAACTATCTATACTCTACCTAATAAAATAACTTGTCCCGAGCCTAAACCAAAATAATATTACTTCTTGTGTCGTTTTTATCTTAATATATAAAAGAAAAACGATAAAACCGTGCCAAGAATAGTAGGCATCCTTCCTGATGTCGTACCCCATCAACCATATACTTGAAATGTTTGTATTGGCGTCTACTTTTCAGGGAAAATACGAAAACGGATGTATCTATTACCGGTTTCAAGATGGCGTCCAAATACAGAAAATTACACAAAGCAGCTTATTTACTTTATCTCTTTCATACAGGCTAAACGGTTTGTCCGATTCAAGTTTAGACGGAAAATCGTCAGTCAGAAATTTAATTGTCTACAACTTTCTAATTTACTGTTTTCCTCTATCTCCCACCGTTACTTCGTCAGACACGGAAACGGCAAACATATCACAGTGAAAAACATATTTCCCTAATGTAATGTCGTGTCTGTCCCGAGTAGTGTGTATACTTCCAGCTGTCGGACACCAATCAACCATATAGGCTACTTTAAATGTTCGTATTGTTGTCTACTTTTCAGAACAAATCCGAAATCCACGATAACTATTACCAATTTCAAGATGGCGTCCAAAAATGGGATTTTAAGGTAATGCGAGATAAATTTACCACAACTTCCCTACCCATGGCGAGTAAACTGTTAGTCGAATTTCACTTTTGATGAAAAATTGTTAGTCAGAAATTTAATTTAATTTAATGATATGGATGAAACAACAACGGTTGGTTTTAGATGGAGTTGGTGTAGATTTTGACAACTAACTGCATATTATTACTAACAACAGTAGCGAAGCACGGGCATTCAGCTAGTATACATATATATTATCGTAATCATGTCGTATTTGGTATCATTTTCTTTGAAATTGTGCGGAGGTTACAAATATACCATAATCAGTTGTTAAAGTTTGAGTTTTGCGAAAATCGCAGTTACGTATTGGACGCCCTAGTCTATGAGTCATCTACCTGGCTGGCGGGACGGCTGCATTTGTGTGCGTGTGTGTGTAAGGGTCTCCTAATCCTTCAGGCGCCACGGCAAGGTGAACGGAGTATAGAAGAAGCTACGTACCAAATTGCATTCCAATCTGTTTGGTAATTTTGGAGAAATCGTGATTTAGTAATTTTTACCCCCCAAACCCCCCTAAAATTTCCAATTTTTTCAAACCCTTTCTTAGTGAGCACCTATGGCCCTATAGGAAGCTACATACCAAATTTCATTTCAATCCGTTCGGTAGTTTTTGAGAAATCGTGATGAGTGAGTGAGTGGTATTTCCCTTTTATATATATATATATATAGATATACTGTATATATGAAATTTTATAAAGTTAAAATTTTGTGTCTTCCTCTTTTGTTATCCATAATTTATTGAGACAAGTGATGAAAAGTTGTTTGTATAATTACAGGAATAGCTGAGTCCGATAACAGTGTTTATTTACTTTCGCACGCGCAGTCCGACCACATTGAAAAGATACGTCTATTATTTACCGAGTTTAAATAATTTGTGAATTGAGTTTTGATTAAGTGTTTTACTTTCAGCTCGTGATTGTTACATTACATTTTCTGTTTGCATTTTATTTAAGACCTTTAGAAGTGGAATTGAACACTACAATTACGTATTAGAATGTTTTCTTTCACACAAGTTGGCACCTCTGCTCCAATACAGCAAGGTTTCCTAATGTAGGAAATATTTGTTTAAAATGAATTAGAAGGTTGATATCCAGGACCTATATGTTGACACCAGGACGCTTGTTGATAAAGCTGCTCAAACATATTCGCTAAGTCACGCTTTCAACTGAAAAGCCTGTACGTCCCCGATAAGAGGCTATACAACGTTTAAATCCCACTGCGTCGAGGCTATTGTACCGAGCGAATTATGACAAACTATTATAAAACGATGAGTTTAATCAAATTGATATTATACTGTATATTGAGCCGCTAAATGTAGTTGTGAAATAATATTTTTTGTATCCTTTTTGTTATTGATTTTTTTGATGCTTGATTTTTGTCATGCTATTTTTAAATAAACGGTATCAGGAAACTGACACATACTTTCTCCCTCATTATAGAAACTTAATAAAAAAATACTATTACCAATTTATTGTGATTTTTTTATTTTTAACAGTCATTTTCCCATAAAAATCCATAAAATAATGGAAAAATCAACTTTTCTCAAAAACGGCTCGAACGATTTTGATTAAAATTTTACAGTTTATAGTACTTTAGGTCCCTAATAAACTGTAAAATTTTAATCAAAATCGTTAGAGCCGTTTTTGAGAAAAGTTAATTTTTCCGATATTTTATGGGTTTTTATGGGAAAATTACCCTTAAAAATAAAAAATTCACAAAAATGAAAAAAATGCCTGGAGATACCGTGGATTAGTACCTCTATACCAAATTTCATCAAAATCGGACGACTGGTTTAAGCTGTAGGTCTGATAACATCCACACAGACACACAGACACACAGACACACATACAGACACACACACAGACATCACTCCGAAAACCACTTTTTTAGGTTCAGGGGGACCCAAAACGGATATTTCCACCAAAAACTCAAACTCGAAAATTTTGACGAATACAATACTTTCTCCATATACTATGGTATAGGGGGAGAAAGTAAAAACGAGGCGCTTGAAAATAGTCTTCTGTTTTACCTATCTCGTTTTAACTATAACACCTTTGGATTCAACGACTCCATTTTCGACATTTTTGAACATATTGATTTAAAAATTGGTACATAAGTTAAAAACACGATTGTTTTTTGCTATACTTATTTTAAAAACTATATTTAAAAAGTGACTAATCTGCAGCCGATTAACTTAAGCGTATTGATGAAAAATCTAAAAAGGTCTATAATTATAATTTTTTAAGTTACTTGTGCTTTGAAAAGTAAATAATAAAAAAGGTTTATACTAATTGATCTTGTTTGAATCTATATATTTAACTTGTAAAAAAACTTTCAGGTTGATATTTTAAAAAGTTTCTAAACTGGAGCTGTTTAAAATGAATTGGTGGGTCCGGTACTCCTAAAATCGATTATCGAAATCGACTTCTAGATCAGGTCATTTTCAAGATAACAAGCTGAGACTCAGCATAAATGTTTAAATTATACATTTTATCGTCTACGTCAAGTATCAATTCGATATATTAAAATTCGGCCAATTTAGAATGAGCCAACGCTTCATACATGAATAAGATGTCCCCTTTTAGTGATTTCCCCTGCTGCAAAATACATACCTGCATTATCTAACTTTTTCCAAACAAACCATTGCTCGGACGAAATAAATACATATGACCTTTTTTGTTGAAAAATACCTCCCCTACACGTTGGTATTTTTTATTTTTCTCTATCTTCATCCCAGCTCGAAATATTAAGAATAATCGAAAAGAAAATAATAATCGATTTTTTTTCGACTTTGGGAAATCGATAGACTGGTAAACTTTTTTTATGTTAATCTACATACTTTAAGGTACTTATAACAAAAATCAGCCGTATTGCAAATTACTGGTAGTTGTGTAACCTATACCGACTGGGCTAATTGGGCAGCGTTTTGGAAGAGATTCTAAAAACAAAAATGTTAAACTACTTGCAGCTAATTCTATTTTTAATGCTGTGATTTCATTCTTTATCCACATTTTTAGTTCTTTGTTGTGTGAAAAGTTTCAAAAACAGTGTAGTGACTAAATAAAGTAAAACACCGGAAAATAAAAACACAAACAATAATTCGATCACACAGACGAAACGATGAAGAAAGTTGAGGGAATTTCCAGAATTAATTGCATATGTTTCAACCAACTATTTGGACAATTAATTGGTCTACTCACGAAGGCGCTGAATAGCTTGAATTTGTTTCCGCCTCAGGCACCAGCCACGGTTCAAGCGCTACATCTTTAAGCTCTCTTTGCTGTCTTCGCTTCGCTCGCAGCAGATGTACCAGTCGTCGGCCTTGGTTCGTATACACCCCATGGTAAAGTCCCCCACATGAAATTCGGGTCCGTTTATTGTATTTTATCTATTTTGGGGTAAACATACGGGCGTGTATTAAACAAAATGTGCAGGATAATCTATATAAAAGCGAAATACCATTCACTCACTCATCAAGATTTCTCAAAAACTACCGAACGGATTGAAATGAAATTTGGTATGTAGCTTCCTCTAGCCTAACCTAAGTGTTCACTACAAAAGGGTTTTAAAGAATTGGAGGTTTGGGGGGTAAAAATTACTAAATCACGATTTTTCCAAAATTACCGAACAGATTGGAATGAAATTTGGTATGTAGCTTCCTCTAGGGCCATAGGTGCTCACTAAGAAAGGGTTTGAAAAAATTCGAAATTTTAGGAGGGGTTTGGGGGGATCAAATTAATTAAATCACGATTTCTTCAAAACTTCTGAACGGATTGGAATGAAATTTGGTATGTAGCTTCCTCTAGGGTCAAAGGTGCTCACTAAGAAAGGGTTTGAAAAAATTCGAAATTTTAGGGGGGTTTGAGGGGATCAAATTAATTAAATCACGATTTCTTCAAAACTTCTAAACGGATTGGAATGAAATTTGGTATGTAGCTTCCTCTAGGGCCATAGGTGCTCACTAAGAAAGGGTATGAAAAATTTAGAAATTTTAGGAGGGGTTTGGGGGGATCAAAGTTACTAAAATCATAATTTCAGATCTTTTATTATTATGACAATAGTTCTTTTATTATTTAAGATCTATTTATATAAAAGCCAAATACCACTCACTGACTGAACACTTAAAAATAATACAATTACGATAAAAAGACTGAAAATACCAACCACCACGGGCAACGCCGTAGGGGTCAGCTAGTTTAGTTACATAAAAATGTATATAAATACAAAACTTTAACAAATAGGCCTACGGTTTTATAATCCTTATTGTTGTACACATTTACCGAGTTAAAAATCCCCGTTAGCACAGTTTGGTAGGCCTACATAATGTGTGATGTTTTTAAATCGTATTTGTTAAATTATTTTTTCCTGGTGTGTATTTAATTAACATGCCTGTGATTTTTCACGGTGCTTACTAGTTAATTTAAAATAAAGACATGTTTATTTTCATATAAGCTGTCGTTGTTTTTAACAGATGCTGTCAGCCTCTTAGACCACTATAAGGACTTGCTAATTTTATATTAGTATCAACAATGTAACTCCTGCAACCATTCGCAACGATATGTATTTAGTAGTGTTTAATTCATTGTGTTGTGTAGAAAAATGTCTATTTTCACGGAGTATGGGCTGATCTAGGTTAGAGTCTATTAATTTACTGAAATTTAAGACATTCAGTTTTCACCAATTCCTGTTTTTGTTCTGTGTTTGTCTCAATTATATTTACACATGTCTTCGTGGGGACTAATATTCGTGTATAAAATATTTTCTGTAATTAGCGAATTTCCGTAGGGGAAATAAGCTATTGCAGTGCCTCTTATGGTGAGACCCAAGGTCGGGAGTAGCAAATGAGCACCGATCATGGTCCCCAGAACACGTTTTGGGGTGTCATTAAAATTCATATATATATGTGTGTGTGTGTGTGTATTTATGTGTTCGCTCTCTAGCGGCCGCACTTTAAGTCCGATTTGGTTAAAATTTGGTACACATGTTGGTTGTCTACGTCGCTCGGACGAGTTCGTTAACCAAAAAAATCCAACAATCGGAAGCACGTTTTTTGAGCGGAAGTAACTATTTTTTGAGATTTCTCCTACGAGAATGAATTTGTTTTTTAGTTTTTTTCTAAAAATATAAATGTAGAATGTTATTCTGCACATTTTGTTTTTTCACACGATCTTATAGCTCGCTTGCTTTCCCCAAAATCGACCAAAACGTAAAATACCATAAAAGTACCCGGTTCGAAGCCGTGTGGTGCAAACTCGCGAGGCCACTTGAAGGAAACAAATTCTACTAATAGGCCTATATTGCGTACACATAGACAGCTGTTCAACGCCTTCGTGAGTAGACCTATTTCCCAAATTGTTGGTTGAAACCCTAAAACATAGGCATATAAACTCAATTTTTTAAATTTGCTCAACTCACGTCAGCGGTCCAGCTGCGTGGTCGAATTATTTATAATTTTTATGATTTCAACTTCATAAAACACCTGTTCAGACAACGTTCGTCCAAAACGTTTTCCGAATTTGTAAACCCTATAACAAAGTTAGTAAAGTTGGCCAACGTCTGTGGGACGCGGATGTAGGAAAACTTTGATTTTGTGAAGACAGCTCATTCGTATTCACGAGGAAAGCGGTTCATGTACAACGTTTTAGGGCGTTCGTGACATAGTAAATATTTTCTACGTTTAGACGTAAAACTGTCCAAGATAAACCTCGATGGTTATATCTTCTTGCGTGACCGTGCGAGACACATCACTCCATCACTGTAAGAGACATTTCTCTTAGACAAAGGACTGATTACGAGGGGTTAAGACACGCAAACCTGGGTTCGAATATTTTGACAAAACGAGCGAAGAATAAAAATACAACCAATAAACACAAGTACCAGGCATATTCACCATACTTGGAACATAAATATTAGTATTGAGTTGATACATTATGTAAATGATTCTAGTACGCATATAAACCTTGACGCTGACGTGATTTGAGCAAATTTATAAAATTAAGTTTATTTGTTTTAAGTGTTATATGTGTTTGAGGTTTCAACCCACTATTTGGGAAATTGGTCTGCTCACGAAGGCGCTGAAATCGACCTTGCGGCCTCAGATTATGGACTACATCGCTTCGCTCTAAGCGGAAAAGTCCCTTGGATCCCTTCCGTCGGCCTATGTGGATTTTAAGGTATTTTACATTTTGATTGGTTTAGGGTAACCAGACGGGCTATGAGGTCGAGTAAAAGAACAAAAACAAAATGTACAAAATATATATATTTTTTTTAAATAAAATCCCAAAACGTTTTCACACTAGTACGACAAATATGAAAACATTTTTAGTTTCGGTCAAACAACGTGCTTCTGGCTGTTGGCTTTTGTTTGCTAACGAACTTGTCATAGTAACTTAGAAAACCAACGTGTGCACCAAAACGTACGTAAATTCGGCCGTTCCAGTGCAAACACTTATACAGAGTGTTAATAAGGTCTCTTTAACCCTCTTTATTAGCGAATTTCCATAGAAAAAATGAGCTATTGAAGTGGCCCTTATGGTAAGACCCAAGGTCGGGAGTAGCAAATGAGCACCGATCATGGTCCCCAGAACACGTTTTGGAGTGTCATTAAAAATCATATACGTATATATGTGTTCGCACTCCAGCGGCCGCATTTTAAGTCCGATTTGGTTCAAATTTGGTACACATGTTGGTTGTCTACGTCGCTCGGACGAGTTCGTTAGCCAAAAAAAATCCAACAATCGGAAGCACGTTTTTCGACCGGAAGTAACTATTTTTTTAGATTTTTCCTACGAGAGTGAATTTGTTTTTGAGTTTTTTTCTGCATATATAAATTTAGTATGTTATTCTGCACATTTTGTTTTTACGCGACCTTATAGATCGCTCTTTTCCCCCAAAATCGATCAAAACGTAAAATACAACAGAAGTACCCGGTTCAAAGCCATGTGGTGGACCCTACCGTGGGGTTGGCATGCGAAGCAAGCAATGCGTTGTGTTTTGAAGATACTCCCAATACGGGGGTTGGCGTGCGAAGCACGCAATACTTTTTGTGTTGAAGACATTCCCAAAATTCGGAATGGCGTGCGAAGCACGCATTGCTATGTTTATTGAAGGTACTCCCAATATGGAGGTTGGCGTGCGAAGCACGCAATGCATTGTGTATTGAAAACACCGTCAATACGGAGGTTGGCATGCGAAGCACGCAATGCATTGTGTATTGAAGATACTCCCAATATGCGGAATGGCGTGAGAACCATTTTGCAGCTATTCAGCACCGTCGTGAATAGACCTATTTCCCAAATTGTTAGTTTAAACCCTAAAACATATGCCTAAAAAACTTAATTTTTGAAATTTGCTCAACTCACGTTAGCGGTTCAGCTGCGTGGTCGAATTATAATTTTTGTTATTGAAAATAAGTTAACAAAACTTTTTATATATCTTGTGTTGCATAACAGGACACATTTTTTTGACATATCTGACCCTCTATGATTGGGGGGGGGGGGGGTTAAGAATTTAAAATATAAAAGTAGTTCATGTATTACACCATTGAAAAGCTTATTAAAAGAGAAACACAATGGTGCAAAGCAGACCTCAATATCTTACTTCCTTTCAAAGTAATAGCCAATCAAAGTTTTATAAAATAACATACAAACCTACTTATTCGTAATATTAACAAATTAATGACCTGCTTTGATGTTACGATAACAATATAATTTTCCAGAAATAATATATTTGTCGCAATTGATTTGATCAAATAGTTTGCCATCAGCGATCAACGACAGTCCTGCTATAACGATTTTTAAATCGTGTTTGTTTTTAATATTTGCTTAATAAATGTCTTAAAATTACGACGAGTTTGTATTCCCAATAACACAAGACAAAGAATCGTAATTTGGAGTTCATTTAGGGCCTACTAAAATAGAGAAACAATAACCACAAAATCTCGTACTTAAAATAATCTGAAATACTTTAGGATAATGCACATTTTATTCCTGTAAATTTTCTGACGATCGGCTTAATAATGTCGTTAACGGCTGCTAAACTGAGCACTTCCATTTTAATTTTAATGAGTTTCTATTATTTTTTTTTATTTTTTATTTGCTACCCTTACCCTTGTTTGCGTTCTTATATCAATAGTTCATTAATTATTAAATTCAAAGAATATTTCATAATTATTTAAAATAAACTATATCTCAATTTTACCTTTACTATTAGGTCTATGAAATAAACTTTACTATTAGGTTTACCAGCTTGCTCTATGAAATTAACTATATTATAATGTTATAACATTCACTGCAGTCATGTTTAACCAGAACTCCCCTACTGTCCCGTTATCTACATCTTGACTACATCTCCCAGTGGACACATTAGCAATGTCCTTCCTCTAAAACAAATAATTGTTCACTCAATAGTCCTGGACAGTTTATTTATTCCCACAACAGACGTGAACGACTCATATTAACAGAAATTGAAATATATTAGTTTCCAATCATCGGGATAACAATGTTATAATTTATACAATTACTAGAAGCTCCGACACAGCTCGCTTCGCTTACCAACCCCGAAGCCGATCCAATCAGATCATTGTATTCTGATATTGACTATACCCATTGGCGCGGGGTACTGATTATGTTGTCAATGTAACTTGATTGTAGTAAGGGGCAGGGGGATGGTGTCTCTCCTTGTGCCTCGATTGTCAGGGGACGCAGATTATAACGGCATGGCAAGTCCAAACTGGTGTCGGGAGGTCTGTGTGTAACCGTAGAGGCAGTTTCTTACTGGTTCCCAATCTCTGCCGATGGATCGGGGATTCGGTGGGGTTCTGTCTCGGGCCTGCGACTATTCTGAGAACCTGTCCCGTTACAGGCTAATAATGGTACCACCGGACGTGATCTTGCAAGCTCCTGGGGTTCTTTCCCCGGGAATCACGTAAAGAAGAAAGGTTTCGTGTGGGTAGTGGTTTCACATGCTGATGGTTGATTTCTAATAAAGTTTATCTACTTTGCAAGATGGGGCGGAGAAGCATGCCGAAAGACGGGTATCCTCCTCCCAGTCTAGGTTCTAGACTACTTTGATTCAAATGCATCTTCAACTTTAGGTAACTTAAGTTTTCAAAATATATCGCGCCAACGAGTAGAATTTTGGAGGTTAAATGAGAAAAAGAAAGCAGTAAACCAATTTCAATGAAATGAGAGAAAATGAGGAAGGCACCGCATTGAATAGGCTACTATATTTTCTTTTAAAAGTTTAATTTAAACTTGTTTTAACTTATATTTTCATTTCATGAGTGACTGATATTCATTGTAGTGGAAAATTATTTTTTTAAATTTTAATCTGCTAATCTAAATTGTTCCAAAGAATAGAATTAGTTTAGCATCATACAGTTACTCGTACATATATATTTTTAAAAACCTTTTTTAGTGAACACCTATGGTCCTAGAGGAAGCTACATACCAAATTTCATTTCAATCCGTTCGATAGTTTTGAAGAAATTGTGATTTAATGACTTTGATCCCCCCAAATCCCCCTGAAATTTCGAATTTTGTCAACCCCTTTTTTAGTGAACACTTATGGCCCTAGAGGATGCTACATACCAAATTTCATTTCAATCCGTTTATTTGTTTTGAAGAAATCGTGATTTAATAACTTTGATCCTCTCAAACCCCCACCACCTAAAATTTCGAATTTTTTCATACCCTTTCTTAGTGAGCACCTATGGCCCTAGATGAAGCTACATACCAAATTTCATTTCATTCCGTTCGGTAGTTTTTAAGAAATCGTGATGAGTGAGTCAGTGAGTGAGTGAGCGAGTGAGTGGTATTTCGCTTTTATATATATATAAATTAGTAGCCTATTTAAATACAGATCAATGTAGT
>JAGFPH010004532.1:78802-91203 GCA_018207615.1 Philaenus spumarius | reverse complement strand
AGATTTGCTTTACTTACCCTGGTGTAATTTGTAAGCCTACTTGATGTGCCCAAACTCTACGCACAGCCTTCAGGATATTGTTCCTTGGGTCAATAAAAGTTAAAATCAAGAATACAATTTTTCTAAAAACGCTTCGTTTTCCACGTATACGCCATTTTGTGTCTTTTATAAAATAATTCGTAACTAGAGAACAGTTTACCGATCGAATTCAAATTTAGCATGAAGTTTAAACTAACAAAGATCTGTTTTAATAAAAATAAACGATTATATTTAATCAAAAGTTTCAATATTGCTACCGTTTGAAAATGTCTAACCTGAATTACACAAAAACAGTACTTTTTAATAAAAAATGACAAGATATCTATTTTGTAGCCCTTTTGATTCCCTATCGGATGGTGTAACTGTCGGAACAATCGGATTAAGAGTAAAATAGTTAAGTTGTGTTTGTTCAACCCGGCATCTTATACCAACACAATGTATGTTTGCTTGTATTACAAACAAATAATGCAATACATATTACTAATAAACGTTTAGCTCGACGAGTGAGAAGGAATTATTTAAAAATAATAACAATACACTAATTCTCACACTCATACGTCTAACGATCAAACGCTTTTCAACGACAAAGTCGTCATCCTTAGTGATACATGAGCTACAACTAAAAATTTATAACGCAATTTATAAGTTTTTATAATTTATAAGTTACAGTTGTAAGTTATAAGATTTTAGTTGTAGCTCATGTATCACTGAGGATGACGACTTTGTTATTGAAACGCGTTTGATCATTAAACGTATGTGTGTGAGAATTAGTGTATTGTTACTATTATTATGTTTAAATAATGTAATACATATTGTAAATTATTTTATGGCCGGGTAAAATAGTTTGATGGTTTGATTGTTCACAGTTGTTGTTAAAACGTACGGTTTCTGGGTAGTTCGGGTTTATAAACCAAAAAGCCTTTGGTCAAGGTTATATTAAGGGTCGGCTGTAGTAAAACAGAAAGCAACCTGCGACTCCAGCGTAGCGGCGGTAGGTTACGCGGACATTGCTCATCCTAAATCCATTTAAAACCCACAATTGTTCAAATAGCGTTTTTTTTAAATACCAAACTCTTGGAGACAAAATTCTTCATCCGAATGGTTTGGTAATTTTTCGCTATAATTAATAGTTACAACGTAAACAAATATTTAAAATCATCCCATAGCGGCGGTAGGCTACACGGACATTGTTCGGCCTAAATCCATTTAAAACCCGCAATTGTTCAAATAGCGTTTTAAAAAAAATACCAAACTCTTGGGGACGAAATTCTTCATGCGAATGGCTTGGTAGTTTTTCGCTATAATTAATAGTGACAACATAAAAAAATATTAAAGATCAATGTTTTAAATTGTTAATAAATATTAAACAAAACGTTTTTCTTAGTTTTGGAAAAGCCATTTGCATGCATATTGGCCATAGCTTTAAAATGACATATCGTTCATAATTATCCAATCAAAAATAAAGGAACAATTTGGATTTTAATTTAACATTGGTCTTACGGAGTGTCATCCAACATGGCCGACAGCTGGAGCCGACCCTTAATTGTTAGGTTATGTTAATTGTTGTAAGAGATACTTGTAAACTAATTACATAATAGGATGGAATGCTAGCAAAATTTTAAACTCAAAGGGTCTCATTTTCAGAAATTAAATAAACATATTTTTTTGTTATTTATTTATTTTTATTATATTTTCATTAAAGTGTCGTCACTATTACATAATATTTAGTAAACAATTTTGTTTACGTATATTTCTTTTGAAAACTAACTACATATTTAAATATGTACATGTTTCATAATGTAACTGGTTCCAGATAATTTAAACAATTTGTATTAACTTGTTATATGTAAAATGGTATTTTCTTTCAGTTCTTTTAAGATTGTAATTATATTTACTCAACTAAGACCTATTTTTATAATGAATCATAAGGGAGGGGTTTCTTTTCTATTGGGGTAGGTTTATTTTGTTTAACATGAAAGTTGGGACTTTGATTAATTAATTCGTTTTGTAATTTTAGATTTTTCTAAGGGCATGTCAACTATCAGTTAAGTGAAATACATAAATTTTGATCTATATATAAATCAATTATTTCTCAAATTCTAACTAACCTTCTTTGTGAGTGGTTGGCCAGAGCATATCTACTGTTCACGGACATTTTATCTTGGTAACTGGCGTATTTTATCTTGGTAAGTGGCGTATTTTATCTTGGTAAGTGGCGTATTTTATCTTGGTAAGTGGCGTATTTTATCTTGGTAACTGGCGTATTTTATCTTGGTAAGTGGCGTATTTTATCTTGGTAAGTGGCTTATTTTATCTTTGTAAGTGGCGTATTTTATCTTGGTAAGTGGCGTATTTTATCTTGGTAAGTGGCTTATTTTATCTTGGTAAGTGGCGTATTTTATGTTGGTAAGTGGCGTATTTTATCTTGGTAAGTGGCTTATTTTATCTTTGTAAGTGGCGTATTTTATCTTGGTAAGTGGCGTATTTTATCTTGGTAAGTGGCTTATTTTATCTTAGTAAGTGGCGTATTTTATGTTGGTAAGTGGCGTATTTTATCTTGGTAAGTGGCGTATTTTATGTTGGTAAGTGGCGTATTTTATCTTGGTAAGTGGCGTATTTTATGTTGGTAAGTGGCGTATTTTATCTTGGTAAGTGGCGTATTTTATCTTGGTAAGTGGCGTATTTTATCTTGGTAAGTGGCGTATTTTATGTTGGTAAGTGGAGTATTTTATCTTGGTAAGTGGCGTATTTTATCTTGGTAAGTGGCGTATTTTTTTCATTTTGTACATCACGTGCCTTCAAACTAAGATTTTTTAAATTTTCGAACCACGCGACCGTTTTTGTTAAATTTGTGAACCACAGAATGTACGTGGTAACAAAATTTTCAAATAGCCGCAATTTTGAAACGCTTAACCATTTTTTATATATCATCGTTAGGTTAAACTTTATGTCAACCGTTCTCTAGACACGAATTATTTATGAAAAGAAACAAAATGGCGGATATATTGAAAACAAAGCGTTTTAGGAAAAAACTGTATTCTTCATTTATTTATTTTTTCCTAAGAACAATATACTGAAGTTTGTGCTTAAAGTTTGGAAAAACTCTGCATAACCTTAAACCAGTAATTGAAATTGATTTATAATTAGTTCTATTTTCAGGTTTCAACAGATTCAGTACTCCGTATTGCAAACCACTTCAAGAAGTGGGTCACCTGTGCAGACCAGGACATGACGTACCCTTCAACACCACTCTAACATATCCTAACAACCAAACTGTCACCTTCGTCAATGTCTACCATCTACTCTGCCCTTGTACGGAGGGGTTGGAATGTGGTGAGGATTCTGTGTGTGAGGAAGGAGAAGAAGTCTGATAAATAAAAGCATTATTGAATAGATTAATTGTTGGTTATTTCACTCGAGATTACATTACCTCTAAAATAGATATGCTTGTAGTCAATTCTTAAAGAAATTTATATTTAAATAAACGGTACCAGGAACTGGCACATACTTTCTCACAAACATATTTAAATTATTAAACGGATTCACGGTGACTTGTAGGGTGAAGTAGGAGAGGTGATTTTGTATTAAAGTTGTTTTCCCATAAAAATCCATAAAATAACGGAAAAACCAACTTTTCTCAAAAACGGCTAGAACGATTTTGATTAAAACTTTATAGTTTATAGTACTTTATTTTCCTAATAAACTATAAAATTTGAAACAAAATCGTTAGAGCCGTTTTTGAGAAAAGTTGATTTTCCATTATTTTAAGGATAATTACCCTTAAAAATAAAAAATTTACAAAAATGAAAAAAACACCTGGAGATACCGTGGATTAGTACCTCCATATCAAATTTCATCAAAATCGGACGACTGGTTTAGGCTCTAGGTCTGATAACATTTACACAGACACCCCCCCCCCCCCCCACACACACACAGACATCACTCCGAAAACCACTTTTTTAGGTTCAGGGGGACCCAAAACGTAAATTTCCACCAAAAACTCAAACTCGAAAATTTTGACGAATACAATACTTTCTCCATATACTATGGTATAGGGGGAGAAAGTAAAAATGAAGACATTCATTTGTTAAATCCAGCATAGTTTAACTAAAGTTATAAATTTTATGGTTCAAAAATTTATTTTCTATAACAAACAAAAAAATGTAATAAATAATTTCGAATGCAATACGCATTAAAACTTATAACAGTTAGGAAATTGGTCATTATTTGATGTCTCAGTCCGAACAATATTTCGTTCACATAGCACCTTCGTGAGAATACCAATTTCTCAGATACATTTTTTGGAAGACCAAAACGTGTGTAAAATTAAACTTGCAAATTCGCTCAACTCACGTTAGCGGTGCAGCTGCGTGATCGAATTTTGTTTATCGTTACTAAATTTATTTTGTACTACTTGGAGACTTCTACGTGATTTGCACGCCAAGTCATGAAACAGCTCGGCCAAACCTATTCCTGAATACAAATATAACCTACAAATTCTTTCGAAGTATGAAATCAGCTGTTTATTTTAAATGCTTTAATTTGTATTAGAGTAAACTGCTGATTATTGTAAAAAATTTAACGTCTTTAACTTCCTGAGTTGTGTACATAAAATAGGCGTATTTTTTAAATACAAATTGTAATATGTTCTCGTCAACTTTAAGCAATGCTTTGCGTAGCAAACACTCACTACGCGAAGCATACAAAATAGCCAGTAAACGTAGAGTTTACATATGTTATAGCTTAACAAATGTTAATTTTAGAGTACAGATATTCAACGGAATTAAATCAATACAGTGTTGTATCTAGAAGCACGTGTTTCGAGGCAGGAATCTCCTGGGTTTACCACCACAGCTTGTATCAGCTGTTTATCTGTCAAACACATTGGTTAGCATGCGGGCATCCACAGACATTTAAACACTACATTGATCTGTATTTAAATAGGCTACTAATTTATATATATATAAAAGCGAAATACCACTCACTCGCTCACTCACTCACTGACTCACTCATCACGATTTCTTAAAAACTACCGAACGGAATGAAATGAAATTTGGTATGTAGCTTCATCTAGGGCCATAGGTGCTCACTAAGAAAGGGTATGAAAAAATTCGAAATTTTAGGTGGTGGGGGTTTGAGAGGATCAAAGTTATTAAATCACGATTTCTTCAAAACAAATAAACGGATTGAAATGAAATTTGGTATGTAGCATCCTCTAGGGCCATAAGTGTTCACTAAAAAAGGGGTTGACAAAATTCGAAATTTCAGGGGGATTTGGGGGGATCAAAGTCATTAAATCACAATTTCTTCAAAACTATCGAACGGATTGAAATGAAATTTGGTATGTAGCTTCCTCTAGGACCATAGGTGTTCACTAAAAAAGGTTTTTAAAAATATATATGTACGAGTAACTATATGAAGCTAAACTAATTCTATTCTTTGGAACAATTTAGATTAGCAGATTAAAATTTAAACAAAGAATTTTCTGCTACAATGAATAACAGTCACTCATGAAATGAAAATATAAGTTAAAACAAATTTAAATTAAACTTTTAAAAGAAAATATAGTAGCCTATTCAATGCGGTGCCTTCTTCATTTTCTCTCATTTCATTGAAATTGGTTTACTGCTTTCTTTTTCTCATTTAACCTTCTAAATTCTACTCGTTGGCGCGATATATTTTGAAAACTTAAGTTACCTTGGCAGATTTTGAAGATGAATTTGAATAAAAGTAGTCTAGAACCTAGACTGGGAGGAGGATACCCGTCTTTCGGCATGCTCCTCCACCCCATCTTGCAAAGTAGATAATCTTTGATAGAGAATCTACCATCGGCATGTGAAACCACTACCCCCACGAAACCTTTCCTCTTTACGTGATTCCCGGGGACAGAACCCCAGGAGCTTAGAAGATCACGTCCCGTGGTACCATTATTAGCCTGTTATGGGACAGGTTCTCAGATGCCCAGAACGGTCGCAGGCCCGAGACAGAACCCCACCGAATCCCCGATCCATCGGCAGAGATTGGGAACCAGTAAGAAACTGCCTCTACGGTTTCACACGGACCTCCCGACACCAGTTTGGACTTGCCATGCCGTTATAATCTGCGTCCCCTGACAATCGAGGCACAAGGAGAGACACCATCCCCCTGCCCCGTACTACAATCAAGTACATTGACAACATAATCAGTACACCGCGCCAATGGGTATAGTAAATATCAGAATACAATGATCTGATTGGATCGGCTTCGGGGTTGGTAAGCGAAGCGAGCTGTGTCGGAGCTTCTAGTAATTGTATAAATTATAACATTGTTATCCCGATGATTGGAAACTAATATATTTCCATTTCTGTTAATATGAGTCGTTCACGTCTGTTGTGGGAATAAATAAACTGTCCAGGACTATTGAGTGAACAATTATTTGTTTTAGAGGAAGGACATTGCTAATGTGTCCACTGGGAGATGTAGTCAAGATGTAGATAACGGGACAGTAGGGGAGTTCTGGTTAAACATGACTGCAGTGAATGTTATAACATTATAATATAGTTAATTTCATAGAGCAAGCTGGTAAACCTAATAGTAAAGTTTATTTCATAGACCTAATAGTAAAGGTAAAATTGAGATATAGTTTATTTTAAATAATTATGAAATATTCTTTGAATTTAATAATTAATGAACTATTGATATAAGAACGCAAACAAGGGTAAGGGTAGCAAATAAAAATAAAAAAAATAATAGAAACTCATTAAAATTAAAATAGAAGTACTCAGTTTAGCAGCCGTTAATGACATTATTAAGCCGATCGTCAGAAAATTTACCGGAATAAAATGTGCATTATCCTACAGTATTTCAGATTATTTTAAGTACGAGATTTTGTGGTTATTGTTTCTCTATTTTAGTAGGCCCTAAATGAACTCCAAATTACGATTCTTTGTCTTGTGTTATTGTGAATACAAACTCGTCGTAATTTTAAGAAATGTATTAAGGAAGTATTAAAAACAAACACGATTTAAAAATCCTTATAACAGGACTGTCGTTGATCGCTGATGGCAAACTATTTGGTCAAATCAATTGCGACAAATATATTATTTCTGGAAAATTATATTGTTATCGTAACATCAAAGCGGGTAATTAATTTGTTAATATTAGGAATAAGTAGGTTTGTACGTTATTTTCCAAAACTTTGATTGCCCATTACTTTGAAACGAAGTAAGATGTTAAGCTCTAGTTTGCGCTGTTGTGTTTCTCTTTTAATAAGCTTTTCAATGGTGTACTACACGACCCACCTTTATATTTTAAATTTTTAACTCCCATTATCCTAAGCCCCCCAAAATCATAGAGGGTCAGATATGTAAAAATATTTGTCCTGTTATACAACACAAGATATATAAAAAGTTTTGTTAACTTATTTTCAATAACAAAAATTATAATTCGACCACGCAGCTGAACCGCTGACGTGAGTTGAGCAAATTTCAAAAATTAAGTTTATATTCCCATGTTTTAGGGTTTCAACCAACAATTTGGGAAATAGGTCTATTCACGACGGTGCTGAATAGCTGCAAAATGGTTCTCACGCCATTCCGCATATTGGGAGTATCTTCAATACACAGTGCATTGCGTGCTTCGCACGCCAACCTCCATATTGACAGTATTTTCAATACACAATGCATTGCGTGCTTCGCACGCCAACCTCCATATTGGGAGTACCTTCAATAAACATAGCAAGGCGTGCTTCGCTCGCCATTCCGAATTTTGGGAATGTCTTCAAAACACAAAGTATTGCGTGCTTCGCACGCCAACACCCGTATTGGGAGTATCTTCAAAACACAACGCTTTGCTTGCTTCGCACGCCAACCCCACGGTAGAATCCACCACATGGCTTTGAACCGGGTACTTCTGTGGTATTTTACGTTTTGATCGATTTTGGGGGAAAAAAGCGATCTATAAGGTCGCGTAAAAAACAAAATGTGCAGAATATCATCCTACGCTTATATTTGTAGAAAAAACCCAAAAACAAATTCATTCTCGTAAGAAAAATCTAAAAAAATAGTTACTTGCTGACAAAATACGTGCTTCCGATTGTTGGATTTATTTTGCCAACGAACTCTTCCGAGCGACGTAGACAACCAACATGTGTACCAAATTTGAACCAAATCGGACTTAAAATGCGGCCGCTGGAGTGCGAACACACATACACATATATATGTGATTTTTAATGACACCCCAAAACGTGTTCTGGGGACCATGATCGGTGCTCATTTGCTACTCCCGACCTTGGGTCTTACCATAAGGGCCTCTGCATTAGCTCATTTTTCCTATGGAAATTCGCTAATAAAGAGGTTTGAAGGGACCTTATGATTAGTCTGTATAAGTGTTTGCACTGGAAAGGCCGCATTTTACGTACGTTTTGGTGCACACGTTGGTTTTCTAAGTTACTATGACAAGTTCGTTAGCAAACAAATCCAACAACCAGAAGCACGTTGTTTGACCGAAACTAAAAATGTTTTCATATTTGTCGTACTAGTGTGAAAAAGTTTTGGGATTTTATTTAAAAAAAAATATATATATATATTTTGCACATTTTGTTTTTGTTCTTTTACTCGACCTCATAGCCCGTCTGGTTACCCTAAACCAATCAAAACGTAAAATACCCTAAAATCCACATAGGCCGACGGAAGGGGTCCAAGGGATTTTTCCGCTTAGAGCGAATCGATGTAGTCCATAATCTGAGGCCGCAAGGTCGATTTCAGCGCCTTTGTGAGCAGACCAATTTCCCAAATAGTGGGTTGAAACACATATAACACTTAAAACAAATAAACTTAATTTTATAAATTTGCTCAAATCACGTCAGCGTCAAGGTTTATCCGCGTACTCGAATCATTTACATAATGTATCGACTCAATACTAATATTTATGTTCCAAGTATGGCGAATATGTCTGGTACTGTTGTTTATCGGTTGTATTTTTATTCTTCGCTCGTTTTGTCAAAATATTCGAACCCAGCTTTACGTGTCTTAACCCCTCGTAATCAGTCCTTTGTCTAAGAGAAATGTCTCTTACAGTGATGGAGTGATGTGTCTCGCATGGTCACGCAAGAAGATATAACCATCGAGGTTTATCTTGGACAGTTTTACGTCTAAACGTAGAAAATATTTACTATGTCACGAACGCCCTAAACCGTTGTACATGAACCGCTTTCCTCGTGAATACGAATGAGCTGTCTTCGCAAAATCAAAGTTTTCCTACAACCGCGTCCCACAGACGTTGGCCAACTTTACAAAATTTGTTATAAGGTTACAAATTCGGAAAACGTTTTGGACGAACGTTGTCTGAACAGGTGTTTTATGAAGTTGAAATCATAAAAATTATAAATAATTCGACCACGCAGCTGGACCGCTGACGTGAGTTGAGCAAATTTCAAAAATTAAGTTTATATGCCTATGTTTTAGGGTTTCAACCAACAATTTGGGAAATAGGTCTACTCACGAAGGCGTTGAACAGCTGTATGTGTGTACGCAATATAGGCCTATTAGTAGAATTTGTTTCCTTCAAGTGGCCTCGCGAGTTTGCACCACATGGCTTCGAACCGGGTACTTTTATGGTATTTTACGTTTTGGTCGATTTTGGGGAAACCAAGCGAGCTATAAGATCGTGTGAAAAACAAAATGTGCAGAATAACATTCTACATTTATATTTTTAGAAAAAAACTAAAAAACAAATTCATTCTCGTAGGAGAAATCTCAAAAAATAGTTACTTCCGCTCAAAAAAAAACGTGCTTCCGATTGTTGGATTTCTTTGGTTAACGAACTCGTCCGAGCGACGTAGACAGCCAACATGTGTACCAAATTTGAACCAAATCGGACTTAAAATGCGGCCGCTAGAGTTCGAACACATAAATACACACACACATATATATATATGAATTTTAATGACACCCAAAACGTGTTCTGGGGACCATGATCGGTGCTCATTTGCTACTCCCGACCTTGGGTCTCACCATAAGAGGCACTGCAATAGCTTATTTCCCCTACGGAAATTCGCTAATTACAGAAAATATTTTATACACGAATATTAGTCCCCACGAAGACATGTGTAAATATAATTGAGACAAACACAGAACAAAAACAGGAATTGGTGAAAACTGAATGTCTTAAATTTCAGTGAATTAATAGGCTCTAACCTAGATCAGCCCATACTCCGTGAAAATAGACATTTTTCTACACAACACAATGAATTAAACACTACTAAATACATATCGTTGCGAATGGTTGCAGGAGTTACATTGTTGATACTAATAGGAAATTAGCAAGACCTTTAGTGGTCTAGAGGTTGACAGCATCTGTTAAAAACAATGACAACTTATATGAAAATAAACATGTCTTTATTATAAACTAGCTGACCCGACCCGGCTTTACACGGATGACAAATCAAAGTTAAATGTTTATTAACAAAAAATATATTATATCAATAAATATATTACACTATGTATTTCTTATGAGGATTTTTAGTAACTTTGAACCCCCCCCAAACCTCCCTTAAAATTTCGATTTTTTAAAAAAAACTCTTTCTTAGCGAGCACCTAGGGCCCTAGAGGAAGCTACATACTAAATTTCATTCAAATCAATTCGGTGTTTCTTTTTAGTAACTTTGACCCCCCAAATCCCCCTAAAATTTCGAATTTTTTAAAACCCTTTCTTAGCGAGTACCTAGGGCCCTAGAGGAAGCTACGTAACAAATTTCATTCCAATTCGTTTGACGGTTTTTTGTAGTAACTTTGACACCCCAAAACATCCCCTAAAATTTCGAATTTTTTGAAAAACTTTCTTAGCGAGCACCTATGGCCCTAGGGGAAGCTACGTACCAAATTTCATTCCAATCCGTTCGATGGTTTTAGACAAATCGTGATTTTGTTACTTTGACCCCTCCATACCCCCCTAAAATTTCGAAGTTTTTGAAACCTTTTCTTAACGAACATGTATGGCTCTAGAGGAAGTTACATAACAAATTTCATTCCAATGGTAGGTTTTGATAGATCGTGATTTAGTAACTTTGACCCTCCAAAAACCCTCCCTAAAATTTCGAATTTTCGAAAACCCTTTCTTAGTGCGCGTCTAGAGCCTATAAAGAGTATTAGTGCCAAATTTCATGTTTGTAGGCCTCGTGGCTTTGGAGAAACTGTGATGAGTCAATGAGTCGATGGTATTTGACTTTTATAAGCATAGATTAACTAGTAAGCACCGTGAAAAATCACAGGCATGTTAATTACAAACACATCAGGAAACAAATAATTTAAAGACATACGATTTAAAAACATAATCATACATTATGTAGGCCTACCGAACTGTGCTGACAGGGATTTTTAACTCGGTAAATGTGTACAACAATAAGGATTATAAAACTGTAGGCCTATTTGTTAAAGTTTTGTATTTGTATACATTTTTATATAACTAAAAAAAGGTGACAATATTATCCTCGAATTGATTGTTATTTCAAATCGACAGATCAAATGATTTATAAGTTATTAATAATATTATAGTGAAGAAATTTAATAAACTAATATGTTTATGTGTTATACGAATGTTTAAGAAGTTAAACGAATGGGTATCTTAAATTTGTATAAACGTATATATATTAATGATAAAAGGTTGACTTTATATTCCGTTTATAACCTCAAAGCAAATCTTATAACGTGTTATAGCATACATTAGTTTCATTTAAAAAAATCAACTTCACAAGAAATTATAATGATTGAAGTTCTAAACATAACTCCAAAGTGTAATCTACGCTGGGTTTTGTTGGAGTTTACAGTTGGTGGGGGAAATCAGCTGTTATATTATATGTTACTCAAGTACGTACGCACAATACGGACGTACACTCGCTTTTATAGGAGTTGGTGATTTTACGGGGATTAAATTTTCAGTGGGAACGAGATGATGAATCCATGTTATACACTGAAAATTAACTGAAAATGTTTAATGTTTAAACATGAGCTTGGAATTTAAAAAGTCTCTTTGACGAGTTTCCAAAACCAAAAAAAATTAAAAACCAGAAGCACTATTTTAGACAGGAAGTAATATTCTTACTAGAATGTATCTTGTTGGTGGTCTTATTTAAAGTAAATAAATATAGGACACTAGCTGACCCGTACGGCGTTGCCCGTGGTGGTTGGTATTTTCAGTCTTCTTAGCGTAATTGTATTATTTTCAAGTGTTCGGTCAGTGAGTGGTATTTGGCTTTTATATACAGGGGTGGCAAAAAGTCCCGGAACAACCCAATATCTTTTTCCAGGTTCCACTTACACAATTGAAACTTTTCAAATTAATTGTTTATGGGTATAAAAAACTACTTTTTTAGAATATGGCTGATT
>JAGFPH010004532.1:59360-78702 GCA_018207615.1 Philaenus spumarius | reverse complement strand
ACGAATTTTCCCAGACTGGTGACCATTTCCAATCGATTTCTCGTGGCTAAAAGCCTAATATAAAATCAAAAAATCGAAAATCCTTAGACGGAGATTCCAGATCCATATAGCAGACAAACAATTATCTCTCGCTTTAGAAGATAAGATAATATTTACTGTCACAAATTGTTTGAAACTGTAAAAATTTAAAATAGGTTATTTTTACCGGTGTTGCCTGTTTCAAACACGCATAGTAAGGATAACAAACATGTAGCCATGCCAATAAGTTTTGTTTACTTCAGTAAAAAATATTGTACAAATATAAATGCAAATATTGTAATAGCATAAAATCACTGGAATACAAGAACAACCGAAATCTTCAAGTTGACGGACCGAGCATTGGTTGTACTGTACTACTGGAGGGCGGGAAAAGGTATAGAAGATTGGCGAGCGACGCCAACCCTATCTGCAGGGTTACGGCCGAACTACTGCGGCCTGTATTTTTCATTGCTAACATATTTTAAAATGCCTAGTATAAATAGTAAACACGGTTAAAATTACTAAAGTAAATGATAGAGACAATTGCAATAGTATGAGTGTACTTTTTATAGAATAATTATTTATATTTAGCTTGTACATCAATTTTAAAACGTCGACAAAGTCACCCTAAATGTACGTGTTTCTTATGGGAAAATAACAATTTGTTTTCACTGTTTTTCGAGTCGGTACAAAGTAAATACAACATTTTTCTACATTAACGTGTTGGTAAATACTTTTTATTTGGTTGTACCATTTTATTTTAATTTACAATCTTCACGCATAGCCAATATTACATAATTTAAGAGTTCGTCCCATGTTAAAAAGACGGAAGGGCAGGCGGACTTCGCGGCCGACTCCGACCGCCTCTTAAAAAGCTGTTGCAATTTCATAAATACTTTATTTTATTTAAAAAAAACGTACTTAAATCACTGTTAAAAAATCGCTAACGCAACCACTGTGTATTGTGTAAGAAGATGTATTTATGTGCGCACGCATGTATTTATGAAGATGGAGGACACTTTGAAAACCTGCTTTAAGTCATAATTAATTAAGTCATCTTGACTGCTATTTTGTGACCCAAAACATTTTGTTGCTATGATACAAAGAAGATTCTTACAGTACTATGTACGCTTTACGATGTAGGAGAAGAAATCTGTAAAAATAGTACAGTTGTCATGTAAGCTATTTAGGTACTTTCAACAGAATAGCTTTTAACTTACGAAAAAATAATTAATTATACCTTAAAGCAGGTTTTCAAAGTGTCCTCTATCTTCATAAATACAAGCGTGCCCACATAAATACATCTTCTTACACAATACACAGTGGTTGCGTTAGCGATTTTTTAACAGTAATTTAAGTACGTTGGGGTTTCTTTAAGAAACCATTATTAAAAAAATGACCATTATTTCAAAATGGCGGCATATTTTCGAAATTTAAAATTCATATTTTTAATGGGCACTAAAAAGTAGGTGAAGTCCCCCATTTTAAGTTTCCTGTAAATCTTGACCTTTCTGTTTACCAATGGTGTCACACTTAAAATAGTCAGCCTGTAGTGAGATCTACAATCACGTCTTTTGAATGGATAAAAATAATCTAACACCATTAGGACAGCGTTTATATGATCACTTGATGTGCTCTTTGTCATGGTGGTTAATCGAAATAAGTGGTTAAAAAGTATAACGGGCCCCTCGCTGCCAGTCCGGCTCCTAAAGCGATGGCGTTTGCCCATGTTGGGTATGCCTTCGAATCTCCTGCAAGTTTACGGGTGTTGTCAGGATGGTCGGTGATGAGAAGATTCTTTAAGTAAAGCGGTAAACGAGTAGCGCATTTAACATCGTTTATTAATTCAGCTCTTTCTCTGCTGGTCCAAACTAGATTTCTAAACTACGACTAATCACATGAGGCAAAGGCAACCCCCCCCTTAAAATGAGTCTATTCAAGGACGAGCTGGTTCTCAGACTGACTGTTGCATCTCTTGGTGCTTCCAACTAACGTCACCCCTTTACTTTACTCTAAACCTCGATCCCAGCAACACCATCAGCCTGCATCTCTCCTTAATCTACATAACGTCTTTCATAGTACAATAGTACAATCTGAGAGGGATTTGTAGCCCTGCACTTTGCCAGAGAAGTTTTCCGATAATCATGCGGAGATGCGGTGTTGTTTTATAGTTGAGATTTTTTTTTTTTTTTAAAGGCGAAAAACCTGGGTGGTTATCATCGCCTGGATAACGAAGATTATTCATATAATGCTCATACAATCACACACAGGTATAAAATTAAACTTTTAATTTACACACACTACAGACGATACACGATAAAAAAAACAAAAACAACGATAACAACAATAATTATACACTAACAACTTGTCACAGGGTTGTAAAGAACCCTATAACATAACAATGAATAAAACTCTAATTAACATAACAAGTAATAAATCTAAACATGGTATTTAAGTTACGTAAATGTATGTTGTTTCAAATGTTTCCAATTGCATTCAACCGATGAAGGAATGCTAACGCCATATTAATGGTTTGGGGGTCATCACCCAGCATCCTCTGAATGCAATTTGGTAGACAAAACCTCTTCCGAACATGTTTCAGCTTTTCACAATCTAGAAGTAGATGTTTAATTGAAAGAAGGTTTAAGCAGTAAGGACAAAGCGGCGGATCCCCCCGACGCATCAGAAATCCGTGGGTTAACCCAGAATGGCCAATGCGTAGGCGAGAAACCACCACTTCCTCTCGACGGCTTTGGCGGTTTGAGGATATCCATGGCCGAACGGTATCTTTAATTTGCCGGAGTTTATTTCCTTGTACTGCTACCCACTCTTCTTCCCACTGTCTAAACAGGGCTTGTTTTACAGAGGACATAAAGTCGGACGACATTACTCTACTCACGCTAGGCTGTAAGGAAGTGGCTTCCTTAGCAGCTAGGTCTGCTTTAGTGTTTCCATGTATACCGGCGTGACCCGGAACCCAGCAATACGACACTCCCACGCCCCGTAGCCAAAGTCTGTGCATGGAGCACAGAATATCTTTGACCAAAGGGTTAGGAGAGTACATATCTTGAATGGATTCAAGTGCACTTCTTGAATCTGAACATATAAGAAGGTGCACCGGTGTTGCCGGTACAATATTGAGTGCCTTGAGTATTGCAAAAAGTTCTGCTGTATATACAGAAGAGCAAGATGGTAATCCATAAGTGAAGCTGTTTCCTGACAGAACAAATGCACATCCGACTCCATTGTCCAGTTTAGAACCATCGGTGAAAATGATCTGACTTGATCGGTAGAGTTTACATATGGACATAAATTCCTGACAGTAAACAACATCGGGTGTAGTTTGTTTTAGATATCTAGACAGTGAAAGATCAACATGAGGCTTTTTAATTAACCATGGAGCGACAAAACATGGTGTATTTTCATTTATTGGAGGTAGTGTTAAACCTAGATTATTGAGGATACGGATAGTTCTGATCCCATAGGGAGCAGTAGATTGTTTGCGAAATTCGTATTGTGTAAATAATGGATTGTTGAATATAATATCATATGAAGGGTGTAAAGGTTTGGAGCGCATATTACACATATGACAATTGTAGCCGTTGTCTTCGTCGCGTGAGCGATGGCTCACCCGTTTCAACAAGCAGACTACTAATGGGACTAGAACGAAAAGCTCCGGATGCTAGACGGAGAGCAGTGTTATGAACGGAATCAATCTTTTTAAGAACCGATAACCTAGCTGACGAATAGACTATGGACCCATAGTCAATTCGTGATCGAATAAGAGCTCGGTAAAAACGCAGCAAGCAGGTTCTATCGGCTCCCCAATGAGAACCGCTTAAAACCCGTAACATATCTAAGATCTTGATGCAGCGTGATTTTAAATTTGTCACATGTGGGTTCCAAGAGAGTCTATGGTCTAAAATAAGACCTAGAAATGTGACTGTGTTATCGGAGTGAAGTAGAGTTCTGTTTAGGTACAAAGTGGGACTAAAATGCTGTCTGCGACGAGTAAAAGCAATGCATCTAGTTTTAGCAGAAATCTTGTCTGATTTGACCATGTTTGTAATTTGTTGATCGTTAATTGCAATGTTCTTTCTGCGGTTGCTGTGTTTCTGGTTGCAACGTAAATGGCAAAATCATCAACAAAAAGAGAACAGTGGACAGGTAATCGGACATTAGCAGTGATGCTATTAATAGCAACTGCAAATATTAAAGTTATAACAACGTATAGTGGATAAAAAGTGTCCGAAGTCTAGACGACTCCAGGCAAGTTTTGGTGGTCCAGTGAAATAACATTCACGTAACATTGGTCGTAAAGAGTGGTAAAGGAGTCGAAGGAGCCGACTCTGGTGACGTGGCGGGTAATGTGGTAGGTACCCTCTATCTTTTATTAAAATTTATGTTAATTAGTAACTATATAGTCCACTAACAGTGGACAGAGTAAATTGGCTAATAGTTTGCTGAGAACAAAAGGAGGGGGGGCTAGTTGGAAAGAACCAACAAAATGTTAAGTTAGTCTGGGATTGAACGCTTCCGCAAGTAGATTTATTTAAGGGGAAGGGGTTATTCTTCTTACCTTTACCGCTCGCACTTAAATCCACTACTCGTTCTTTAAAGAACTTTCTTGCCACCAACCATTATGGCAACTCACGTAGGCTGGCACGGGAGCCGAAGGCACACCCAAAAGGAGCACGCAACATCGCCAGGACACAGCAGGAGGAAACCAGACGAGGGCCACGCCACATAGGACAACTCGAAAATGTTACATATAAACGCCCGCCCCCCTTTTGTGGTCATTTTGAAGATCACAATGATTTGAAAAAAACTAGATAAATAAATTGGCAATCAATAAGAGTTGAGCCAGTAGTGAATGAAAAACAACTTTACGAACGGGCTTATAACGCAGTATTTCACCGCTATACAATGATTGCGTATCTTAGAAAACACAACTGCAAGCACGTCCTGAAACAATTAAAATAGTGGAGTAAAGCGGACAAGTCCTTCCCTCTTACAGTGATGGACTGGCTGTCATAGCTGGCTTTCATTTAACACAATATAACGCTCAAGATAATCTCGGCTCAGGGAAGTTCTGTTATTTTTACTAACTCGTAAGCTTTTGGTAAGCTCGTGCCCTGGAGAAAAATAGAAATATTAATCTTAGAAGACGACAAGTTGAGCTAAATACGCGGAGAACTTCTATCTTTAAATTGTGATAAGAGTAATCCCATTCTACTTTGATATGACGCTGTGATTTTCTGTTTGTCTTTCATAACTTGAAGGCTGCTCTAACGAGTTTGTGTTATCTGTGTTTGATCTTCTTTTGAGTGACATTTGTTTCGTAATTAAGTTATCTTCTTAGTATTTATTTTTTAAATGGTCCACCGTCGGTATCATTTAAACAATAAATCTGACAGCAAACCTTAAATGGGGAACCTTTCCTTGTTTTTTAAGAAATCAAAAAATTTGTTGTTAAAATATTTGTAAAAGGACGCGATTTTCCAATACGGCGGTCAAATTTCGAATTTCTTACGAAACATCCTAGATTTAACAAGTTATTTTAAGATTGTTTTGTTCTTGGTGGTTTTTTATACGACCAACCGTTTAAAAGTTAGAGGGGTATACAGTTTTAAAAACATACAAACTGCGTAGAAGTGATTTTGTCGTGGAAACGTTTTGAACCATTAGACACGCTTTTAACATTAACAAAGCATTGTTGAGACAAACAAATAACTTTTTAAATCAACAAATACGTTTTTTTAAACCATAATACAGAAGAATTAAGTGACCAAACCACAATCTTTTCACACAGGAAAAATGCAGTTGCTATTAGGCAGTAAGTTTTCATTTTAAAGTACAGTTTTTAATTTTTTCATATTGGAAAATGACGGCCAACTTTCGAAACAAATTTTCGAACTAATTTTTTATGAAAAACCCTATATTTTATGGTGATTTTCAATTTTACTAAATTCTGGATGTGGAATCAGCTGATACGGAACATCTGTTAACGGTTAGTCGTATAAAAAAACAACAACAAGAATTAAACTGTCTTAAAATAACTTTTTCAGTAAAAATCTTCATAAAATAGGCTACAGAATGTCCATAAGAAATTTGAAAGTTCATCGCAACATTGGAAAATGGTGGCATTTACAAATATTTTAACTATATAATTTTTTTATTTCTCAAAAAAGGTTCCCAATTTAAAGTGTACTGCCGTGAACACAAATACACATATATCTATATATATAAAAGCGAAGTACCACTCACTCACTCACTCACTCACTGACTCACTCATCGCGATTTCTCAAAAACTACCGAACGGATTGGAATGCAATTTGGTATGTAGCTTCCTCTAGGGCCATAGGCGCTCGCTAAGAAAGGGTTTCAACAAATTCGAAGTTTTAGGGAGGGCTTGGGGGGATCAAAGTTATTAAAAAACGGTTTCTTCAAAACTACCGAATGGATTGGAATGAAATTTGGTATGTAGCTTCCTCTAGGGCCATAGGTGCTCACTAAAAAAGGGTATGAAAAATTTCGAAATTTTAGGAGGGGTTTGGGGGGATCAAAGTTATTAAAATCATAATTTCAGATCTTTTATTATTATGACAATAGTGTTTTTATTATTTAAGATCTATATATATATATAGGCCTATAAGCCAAATACCACTCACTGACTGAACACTTCTTAAAAAGAATACAATTACCTTAAAAAGACTGAAAATACCAACCACCACGGGCAACGCCGAACGGGTCAGCTAGTACACATGTATATATATACTATTTTTAATTAGCCTACACCCCAAAAGGTATTCTGGAAACCATAATCGGTGCTCATAGACTAGAAAATCTTTCCTATGAAAATTCGCTATAAACGGGAGAAGAATTTTTGTGACAAGATAGGTACCGACAAAACTCGTAAAAGTATTATTATAGTATACAAAAGTCTGGTATACAATTAGGAAGTTTATATTACTAGTTTTATTGTTAAACATCATGAGTGTGATAAAAGTAATTTTTCTCTTTTCGTTTAAAAGTCAATTATAAACTCCAACGCAGCTGCGTTGCAACAATAAACATTGTTTTCGGAAAATTGAAAAATGAAAAAAACAGTTTTCAATCGAAATAATAGAATGACAAATTAACCAGAGACTGTGCTGTAGTGTTTCATTGGTCAAGTTTCTCGTTTCATTTGTTTCGCTTTTATTTCCAATTAAAAACCAAATAAAATAGGCGGGGCAATGCGAACCTAATTTCAATCCATTAGATAGTGAACTCTTTTAATATTTTACAATAGAGCTAATATAAAGTCAAAGTTAGTACCAAAATACATTAGTAGAATCTTATCATCATCATTTCATCATCAAACAGAACCATTATTTGAGTGCGAAATTATCCAACAGAAGTTATGAATTCATTAAAATTGCAACCATGAATTCACCAACGTAAAATTACCAAAAAGAGTGTGTCCAAATCAATTAAATCAAGTGAAGTTTTTGGTGAAAATAAATAAGTCCATAAGTGCCTAGTGTGTGGGAAAGTGATAGAGCCAAATTAATTATGTAAGTAGCTTTAAACCAATCATTAATGTAAAACAGATCTCGAGGGTTATTAGAATTATCAAACGAAATCATATTCTAGTTTATATTGTAATAATTATAAGTGTCATTTTGTGGTTGAAGAAATGTATTAGAAGTAGGGACCTTTTCAATAAGAATTAGGTGATAGAGGATTTGATTAAAGCACCTCAAAAGCAATTAGAATTGGTTCGGATATCATTAGGTAGATTGTAAATAATCTAGCTGAGAAACCAGAAGGTAATTTATATTTCAATCCAATTTAAAGCGTTACTATTCAATTAAAAATTCACTATGTTTTATAAATTTTAATCATATCAATAATGAGTTAAATTACAAATGTTTTAAAGTATTCATTTACATATCACTGTTGCAAAGGAGTAGATTCAAGATAGGACTAATGGTGTTGGAATTTAGAATAGTTGTTACATTTTCTACTAACTATTAAAGCGGTTATCATTCAACAGATAAAAAAAATGTGGTAACAAACATCACTGCACTAAATTTACATTTCTCTTTAAGGATAAATTCTTAAAAAAAAAACAAGATTTAGATTCTTTTTCTATACTAATATTATAAAGGGGTAAAATTTGTTTGTATGTAGGGGGTGATCTGTGGAACTACTGAACCGATTGAAAAAATAGTTTTACTAATAAAAAGCTACACTATCCCTGAATAACATAGGCAATAATTTATTTTGATAAAAACCTTTTTTATTTCAATATTTGTAAATTTAGTTGGGAAAAAATCTTAGGCCAGGCCTAGACTGATGAACCAACACATGTATTTACATTTATTTAAAATAATTATTAACATTATAAATTTGTTCTGTTAATGTATGTTTTATTTGAGAATGGCCAACTCAAATTTCAACTTTTAATTGTTTTATAATTTGCATTTTATTCAATTATTTACTGAAGAAATTATTTGAAAATTTTAAGAATGTAACAAACAATATTGTGACAAGCTCTGTAATTATTTCAACCTAGATTTATTTGTCGTTAGCCTACATAAAAAGTTATTTCACTCAGACCTTTTTTTAAAGTGGCGAAACGTCCGTCGACTGTCTGTTATACCGGTCGTTGTATAATAGGCGCACCTTTATTAAAAAACATGAATTTTACTTTTATAAAAATCCCGTTCGCCCGTGCCTATAGTACCGGTCGATGCAGTGTGTGCGCAGCTTAAGTTTACAAGACAGCAGTTTCGGAGCATCACCATCATCAGGTGCTATCATTGATCAAACTGTAAAATATTCTACTGTAAAGTTTACTGTATTTCGTATTAGTTTTTTACCATTTCATTATAAAACTCGGAAGCTGTTTAAGCTACAATGTTGATTTACAACTTTAGTGAAATATTAATCACTAGGGGCTCTGCCCCAGGACGCTTCGCTTCGCTCGCAGTTGGAAAACTCGCTGAAGGCTCTCGCTAATCTTTGGCTCGTTTGTACCTGGGTGAACGAGCATCGTTCAGTATTTTTAACATCTGGATTGTATCTATAATGTATCTATTCGAATATTTGAAGGAGGTATAAAAAGAAGCTGTACCTATTCGCCTTCTAAGTGGTGGTATAAAAAGAAGTTTAGATTTTAAATTGTACGCGCATTTTTCAGACTTTATGTGCGTTTTTGAAGACATAAGACCTAGCGCATTAAATTCCTGACCGCAAATAACTCCTGCATGCAAATTTTCATCAAAATCGTTAGAGCCGTTTTCGAGATCCGCGACAGATACAAAGACACAAGCATTGCTCATTTAAATTAATAGGATATCTAAAGGGTATCTCAATACACCTTTTTCAAATAAAGTTTGTATACATTCATTGTTTCTCTTACAATGTGCCCGACGTTTCATTTCAGTAATCCTACGTCACGTCAACAGACAGAATTAACTGGATTTGTGTTATTGATGATCTTCAGACTACTGACAGATAGTTAATTAACGTTCAGAATTGTCTCTATTGTTTTGGAAAGGAAAGATTAGTAGGCCACATCGCAGTGCAAATGGAGGAGTGGAATTAATAGTAGCCGATGTCATGAAATTAGGTGATATAATACATGATGTCACAAAAAACTTGAGTAGGCTAAACAGGATACATTGAAATAAATGAAAAATGTCCAGTAATTTTTTTTTCGAATTCCGCTTGGTTTAGTCGCAATCGTGACTTTGTTTTTTTTTTTTTTACAAAAACTCACTGAACTACAGAAATAATAAATAAGATAAGTTTAAGTTTGGTATAAGCATTTTGTATGTTACGATTTACAAGTGTACCAACATCAAGAATTTCTTTTAATAGTTTTCAAAATGGCGTCTGTTACCAATGTTAAAATAAATTCTTGGTGTTTCTTCGTGAGTTGAGAGAATTTCCAAAATTAAGTATGTATGTCTTAGGGTTTCAACCAACTATTTGCGAAATTGGTATAATCACGGAGGCACTGAACAGCTGCCTAGTGTTCGAAATAACATTTATCAGCAGAATTTGTTTACATCTTGGCCTTTAGCTTCGGCTCGCAGTGGAAAACCGCTCTTTGATAGTTTGTACCTCGACCTTGCTGCATCGGATTATGTACCGCTTCGCTTCGCTCGCAGCGGTCGCATTCCGGCCCTCAGCCTGCGGGCGTTTTAACCCGGTACTTTTAAGAGACGATCGGTTCCGTCCGGCGTAATTCAGATACTATCGTCAAGCGCTGGAATTAACATTTAACAAGAAATGGAACATATTATGTGTAATACAAACTTAGAAAAGTAAGTTAATATAATTATATATTTTGATACAAGTATTACTGTTTCCATACGTTTAATTTTATTATAAAAAAGGTGTAAATATATTCATTATAAATACATTCAATAAAAATAAAACGGTTCATCAGTCTACGCCTAACCTAAATTTATTGTGTGCATGTTTAATTTATTTTACCAGCCTTAACGGAAACATACACACATCATTTTAATCTTTCAATTGCCGTTTATTATTAGTATGTTTTTATACAAGTATTTACTGTTTCCATACGTTTAATGTTATTATAATGAAGGTGTAGAATTAATTATAACATCAAAGCTAAAATGGTAAACACAGATCATAAATATCCACTCATTGTAAATACATTGCCGTTAAAGCAGGTAAAATAAATTAAACATACACACAATAATTTTAGGTTAGGCCTAGACTGATGAACCATTTTATTTTTATTGGATGTATTTACACCTTTATTATAATAACATTAAACGTATGGAAACAGTTATGCTTGTATCAGAATATATAATTGTATTAACTTACTTTTCTAAGTTTGTATTACACATACTTGAACCTGTGTTAGGCGTTCGGAAAGGTTGCGACAAAAAGGTGTTATTGGTTCTTCGCGAAACGTCGTGATTTTGTACATACTTTATTTGTTCAAAGGATGTTGTTCTGTGTTTTGTGTTTGTGGTGTGGCGTGAAGCCTTGCTTCGAAGAATTTTATATTTGACGACAACGCTTCCTGTATAGCAGTTATTAGCGAATGTGCATAGGAAAAATGAGCTATTGCCGTGGCCCTTATGGTAAGACCCAAGGTCGGGAGTAGCAAATGAGCACCGACCATGGTCCAAAGAACACGTTTTGGGGTGTTATTAAAAATCATATATATATATAGAGCCTATGTGTGTGTTTGCACTCTAGCGGCCGCAGTTTAAGTCCGATTTGGTTCAAATTTGGTACACATGTTGGTTGTCTACGTCGCTCAGACGAGTTCGTTAGCCAAAAAAATCCAACAACCGGAAGCACGTTTTTTGACCGGTAGTAACTATTTTTTTAGATTTTTCCTACGAGAATGATGTTTTTTAGAGTTTTTTCTACATATATAAATGTAGCATGTTATTCTGCACATTTTCTTTTTACGCGACCTTATAACTCGCTTAGTTCCCTAAAAATCGATCAAAACGTAAAATACCTTAAAAGTACCCCCAATTCAAAGCCATGTGGTGGATTTTGCTGTGGACTTGGGGTGCGAAGCACTCAATGCATTGAAGATAATCCCAATACGGGGGTTGGCGTGCGAAGCACGCAATGCTTTGTGTATTGAAAATACTCCAAATATGCGGAATGGCATGCGCAGCACGCAATGCTTTGTGTATGGAAGATCATCCCAACATGCGGAATGGCGACCGAACCATTTTGCCGTATTCAGCACCGTCGTGAATAGACCTATTTCCCAAATTGTTGGTTGAAACCCTAAAACATAGGCCTATAAACTTAATTTTGTAATTTTGGAAATTTGCTCAACTCAAGTCAGCGGTTCAGCTGCTTGGTCGAATTATATATAATTGGAACAGCAATAAGGTGGGTGTAGTCCATTAAGAGTTTAGTAATTTTTTGTTAATTGTTAATTCCAGCGCTTGACGATAATATCCGAACTACGCCGGACAGAACCGATAGACTCTTAAACAAAATTTATCTAATTTATAATCTACA
Source organism: Philaenus spumarius (assembly GCA_018207615.1). Lineage (NCBI taxonomy): Eukaryota > Metazoa > Arthropoda > Insecta > Hemiptera > Aphrophoridae > Philaenus > Philaenus spumarius. The sequence continues at coordinate 66,657 of JAGFPH010004532.1, read as the reverse complement.
TATTATATAAAAGCGAAATGCTACTGAATCACTCATCACGATTTCTCAAAAACTACCGAACAGATTGAAATGAAATTTTGTATGTAGCTTCCTCTAGGGCCATAGGTGCTCACTGAGAAAGGGTATAACAAATTTCGAAATTTTAGGAGGGGTTTGGGGGGTTCGGAAACGAGGCCCACAAACTGGGGCTGAATTTATTTGAATACATTATAGAATTATAGAATGTTTAACTGTTTAAGTACAACGACGAAGTAATTATACTGTAAAGATATTTAATAATAATTAGGTAAAGTGTAATGTTTTAAATGTCAACCTTTTTTTCGCAATTTCGATTCAATAAACTGAAATTCAATGAAATGAAGGTGGCTTCAATTTCTTCAGAAAAAAATGGAAATCAAAAGATTGTCAAGAAAATGTACTTACGCAGTAGACGATAAGTCATGAGAGGTTAAAACTATGAATTACGTTTGTCAAGGACTTGACGTGCAAAAATTATAACATGATTGGGTGGATCTAGCGAATCAAAATTGAAGAAGAATTTAAATATTTATTTTAATTGGAGAAGACTAGCAAGAAAAGAGACAAAAAATGTATTACGAGAGTTGATGAGGACATCCAGAAGGGAACAAAAAAAGTTGGAAGGAGTGATTTCAAAAGATAGAAGTAATTAAATAAAGATATAAATAACTTCTGCAAAGGTTAAGTGACGAGAGAGTAAAGATCAATTGAAGCTAAGTTAGTGGTGGTGCTACTTGTAGGTGAGGGAAAGAAATGAATTTAGTAAATTACGTAAAGTATTAAAATTGAAGTCATCTTACTTTTGTAAATACGTTGTATAAATGGAAACTTAAGTCATTGAGTAAAGTATTTGAACTATATTTTAGTTTCAATAGTGAGTAACATTTACCTCAACATGGTAAATGTACAGTACCCAAAATTAAACACTTTACTCAAAGACCTGCAGATATAGGTTTATATTTCATTTATTTATTTATTTGTCAAGTAGACTAACATACTTGCTACAAGGCAAGGCCGTATCCAGGATAAATTCTCGGGGGGGGGGGGGGGGGGAAGGTCAGGGCCAGGGATTTGAATTTAAACCCTTTTAACACGTCACTGCTAAGGACGCACATGTGTGCTTGACACTGAACACTATGAGAAGCTTCCGACGCACGGTGCATTTCACGTCAACCCCATATTGGAATTTTAAAACAAAATAAAAGTTTATTTTAATCACAGGCATACGTAAACCAACGATTTTTATCGCAAATATTTTAAATGCAATTATTTGGACAATTTAAAAAGTTTTCATTGACCCATATTTTTGTAAATGAATAGCTCAAACTTTTAATATTCTTTTAAAATCACAATAATTCAGACCAATAGCCCAAGACGGTGACAGTTTAAAATAAAGTTTTACTTTTGTACGCCTGAGATGTTGTTTATAATGTCAAAAATGAAGTAAACAAAAAAGGATTGTAAAAATGCATACATTTTCGACTATTTTTAACCTCAAAACCGATCATATAACATATTATAACCTACAGGCCGTGAGGTGAGTGGTGAAACTGTCTTGGGGATGCGCAGTGGCAAAGAGAAAGTTTGCGCATGCGTGGGACAGCTGCTAGGGGAACAACCAACCCCTCTTCTACCTCCTCTCCTATGCGCATCGATAGTTTCATCACTCACCTTTCGGCCTTTACATGAGCTTTATAACTCATACTAGGGGAAACCCCTGCGCGCTCCACACGCCAACCCCGTTGGAACTTTCTATACACATAATCATGTTATGTTTTCAGTATAATAAAGGTGTAGGATTAATAATAACCCCAAAGCAAAGATGGTGAATAATATTAAATGTTCAAATCAAATTATTTCGTATATTTTATAACAAAAAGGTCAAAAGAACCAGCAATGCTCTAGTTTACACTTTAATAAAAACCTAACCTAAAAGTTAGAAATACAAATAGTTGCTTCAAAGTTTGAAATCAGCTTTTAATGGAAATCAGCTGTTTTATCTGTTATTTTATTCAATTGATTGCTATGGTAATGAATGTAAATACATTAAAGAAATATAACGCTTCATCAATCCAGGCCTAACCTAAGATTCTTTTCCGACTAAATTTACAAATATTGAAATAAAAATGTTTTAACAAAATGAATTATAACCTGTGTTAGTCACGGATAGTGTTGCTTTTTATTAGTAAAACTATTTTTTTCAATCGGTTCAGTAGGTCCAGAGACTACCCCTACATACAAACAAACAAACAAATTTTACCTCTTTATAATATTACTATGGATATAAAAACCACTTAAAATATTATAAGTATGTGTTGATTGAAATTGTAAACTTGTTAACATAGCCCCAAAGTATTTTCTAGGCTAGGTTTTGTTAAAGTATTAAAGGTGACGGGCTTACTCAGCTGTTACAGATAGTGCCAAGTAGCGTGAAGCGTCACGTGAGCATGCGCTGTAACGTCTTACCCTCTCCTACGCGACTGTGAGTCTTTAGTACAGTCACCACCAAAAAGTGTTGATATGCAATCAACACGACTACATAGCAGACATGAATTAGGTAGGGCAGGCGGCTCTGACTGTACTTCGCCGCGAGAGGGGAAATGTGGTGGGAGCCGGCGTAGGAGACTTGCACACCCCCTCTTCGCGCTCCATCCTAATCTGTATACGTCTGAAGTAGGGCTTATTGTTGACATCATTCTGTTCAATAACGTAACATATGTTTTTCTAAATGATATTTATTTTACACGGCTATGCGCAAGCGCTATACTATTTGTTACTCAAGTGCGGACGTACACTAGCTTTTATAGGAGTGTATTAACACGGTAGATTTGTTATATTACTGCACGATATTTCATTTCTCATTAAATAAAGTAGATTCCTTGTTATTAAATAAGAAATGTGCATCCGTAACGCCGACGCGTAGCGCTCCTGCCTTTGAAACACTCAACTAAATAACCATTCTGTTATGGAATACCATAGTTATGTAAACCACGTAACCTCACTAAAAGCGTGTAGTTTATAATATTAACAATAATTTACATAACAAAGGATGCAAGAATAGAAATACTTTGAATATTTTAAAAGAGACGGGGTAACGTGATACCGGAGAACGTGGGAGTTGGGAAACATTAAGAGCGTTAACAGATTAAAGCTCCAATTTACTGTAATTGTTGTTCCTCCCATTCCTTGCAGCTGTGTAAAATAATATTATAGTAATGGCGTGCTAACGCGTTCAGGACTGGCTGTCGTGCCAAACTTCGTTTGTTTTATAAATATGCAACTCTATCAAAAATTTTCCAGGAAATGACACACAACATTCGTTAGCACTTAAAAGAGCCGCTTGTTTCACACCTACCCGGCAACCGACATCTATCCGACATTCAGCCGAAGCCGACACTAACGTGGATCTTTTTCATATCAACCCGGCTGTCGGACAACCGACATATAGCCGAGCCGAGGTTCGATCAGCTCTCGATTCAATAATATACATTGTGTACAGACTGTATATTATGTATACAGTACACTGAGTTATCGCTCATTCCCTTTCCACGCTATCCGTTAAATACAATAATATTGTTTATGTATATTTTAATTGCATACAAATCGGATGATTAATTTAGAGAAAATAGATTTTTTTTCTAGGCCTAATCATTAAGACTAGCTTATAGCCTATGAACTTGTGACATTCGATAAAAATACATTTCCATAAAAATAAACATCCCATTTCTATGAAATTTCAAATAATATACAAAACAATATACGTATAAATATAATAAATAATAAAAAAATACATCTACGATAATTTTTAATTAAATAGACCAGCAACTTTATGAACGCATAATTATCAATGAATAGGTTTTTATCAAATATTTTTTTTTATATTCATCCTATTCGTTTGAAATTTGTAACACATATGCCTATAAATAATATATATAAATAAAATAAAAAAAGTAAAACTCTACGACAATATTTAAGCACATATGCGGTCATTTTTATAATTCTAGGCCTCTTTTCTTAAACTTTACTGCCATAAAAATGTTAATATTTCATTAACCATTTGTTAAATTTAAATTTTTTTAAAAGATTCGAATTCGTCATTACATTGTCTATAATATACTGCAATTTGAATAGTATAAAGTAATAATTTACAAGTGTTGTGATCTTTTGAAGTCAACAACAGCTTGTATGTAAATAAACGGTATCAGTTAACTGACACAGACTTTCTCCCAACTTACTGTAATCAAAATAATATTGTTTTTAATCATTTTATTTTTTACTACTTTTTAGAACAAAACAAAAAAATAATATTCTACCAACGTGAATCGTATAAAAAAATTATTGAGCCAGGCGGGATTCGATCGCGCGACCTTTGAATTACTGGCCGTGCCCGCTACCGTGGTGCTACCCTGTGCGGCCGCTGCCGCGATGCTAGATTGACAACAAACTTGTTTATTTTTAAACATTTCCCCATAATTATAAAACGCCGAAGTTTTGATAAAAGCGGATGGTGTCATTTTGTTTGGCATCTTAAGCACTATAAATACTGAAAATTTGATCAAAATCGTTAGAGCCGTTTTTGAGAAATTTGCATTTTTGTCGTTTTTTATGGGTTTTTAAGGGTAAATTAACCTTAAAAATTTAAAATTCCAAAAAATGAAAAAAACGCCTGGAGATATTAGGGTTTAGTACCTACATACCAAATTTCATGAAAATCGGACCGATAGTGTCCTCTCTGGTCGTGTATACATACAGACAGACTGACAGACAGACACCACTCTAAAAACACTTTTTGGGGTTCAGGGAGCACCAAGACAAAAAATTCCACTAAAAATATTTTTGGGTTCAGGGAGCACCAACACAGATAATTGCACTAAACAATTTTTTGGGGTTCTAGGAGCACCGAAACAGATAATTCAACTGAAAATTCAAATTCGAACATTTTTACGAAAACAATACTTTCTCCATATACTACGTATAGGATGGAGAAAGTAAAAATCCACTTGCTAAGTTCCAACTCGTTAATAACTCATTAACAGTCCGAGTTGAAAATTCTAAACATATATAAACGGGGGGGGGGTATTTATTTTGATTATCTTGATTAATTATAATACAATTAAGTTATATTTGTACTGGGCTTGCACAGTCCATCATATATTTTGATTAATAAATAAACCATATGAAATTTTTTAAACCAGACTAATGTTAATGATTTTACTTTCTCACTATACTATAGTATAGAGAAAGTATAGTGATCGCAAAAAAAATCGATGTTGAGATTTTTGTGGAAATATCCGTTTTGGGACCCCCTGAGTCCAAAAAAGTGGTTTTTACAAAATGTCTGTCTGTATGTCTGTATGTATGTCTGTATGTATGTATGTCCGTATGTATGTATGTCTGTATGTATGTATGTCTGTATGTAGACAGAGCTAGAGAGAAAACTATTCGATCGATTTCAACCAAATTTGCACAAGACATGCCCAGTACGCCTGTATAGATGCACGAAAAATGGTTTTGAACAATTTTGAAAAACAACCCCCTTTTTGGCCAAAAAACCCCCAAAAAATCAGTATTTTTTTTTAATAAAAAAACGGCTCTAACGATTTTGATAAAATTTGGCTTATTTGTAGCTTTTAATGTGCCCTACCATATACAAAAACCCGCATCTTTCTAAAAATTCTCGTTTAGCTAATAATAATAATAATAACTGATTTTTGGGGGTTTTTTGGCCATAAAGGGGGTTGTTTTTCAAAATTTTTCAAAACCTTTTTACGTGCATCTATAAAGACCTAATTGACGTGTTTGGTGCAAATTTGTTCGAAATCGATCGAATAGTTTTCTCTCTAGCTAATAATTATAATATTTATTAGTTAATCGCCTACTTTAATAAAAGTATACAATGCTAGAGAGAAAACTATTCGATCGATTTCAACCAAATTTGCACCAGACATGTCCAGTACGCCTGTATAGATGCACGAAAAAGGGTTTTGAACAATTTTGAAAAACAACCCCCTTTTTGGCCAAAAAACCCCCAAGAAATCAGTTATTATTTTTTTTTATTAAAAAACGGCTCTAACGATTTTGATAAAATTTGGTTTATTTGTAGCCTTTAATGTGCCCTACCATATACAGAAACCCGCATCTTTCTAAAAATTCTCGTTTAGCTAATAATAATAATAACTGTTTTTTGGGGTTTTTTGGCCATAAAGCGGGTTGTTTAAAAAAAATTTCAAAACCATTTTACGTGCATCTATGAAGACCTAATTGACGTGTTTGGTGCAAATTTGTTTGAAATCGATCGAATAGTTTTCTCTCTAGATAATAATAATAATAATAATAATATTTATTAGTTAATCTCCAACTTTAATAAAAAAACTCTCCTACCCGACCCTACAAGTCACAGTGAATCTGTTTAGTAATTTAAATGTATTTGTGAGAAAGTATGTGCCAGTTCCTGGTACCGTTTATTAATTTACAGATTATACAATTTTAGTGTTTGATACTACAATTAATTTGAAAATAAAAATTACTGTTATTTCATAGATTAAAGTTTTCACTTCTGTTGGCAGTACTCAGTGGCTGCCAATTTAAAACAAAAATATTTTTCACATTAACAAGAACAACAAAACCAGGAAAGTATCGTAGAAACTGGAAACGACACGTGCCGGCTAGATGTGTACTCCACCCTCTTCCTTCACCGGTTTGTTTCGTCGAAATCGGTAGTCATCCACTTCAGTGGCGGCAACCAATAGCACGACAGCGGGGTATCGTTTACACGACGACGACATTTGTCGGGCAAGTGTGAAAACAGTCGTATACTCTTCGTCCCGATTGTCAAACAAGGCTACAAGGTCGATCGTATATAAAACCACAAATAGTTTACAGAATCGTGTAAATAAAAGAAATAATTTGAAGAATAAATATGGCACGGGAGTGTAAGGACTGGCCAAAGACATACATAGGGCAAACTGGAAGATCGTTCTACAAAAGATTTAGAGAACATACAATACATATACAGGGTGTATCAGGAAGAAACGGAAAGAATTTCAGGACGTGTTCTACTGGTGAAAATAATGAAAAAAGTTCCTATAAACATAGGTCCGAAAACGCTTCGTTTTCCAGATATCCGCCATTTTGTTTTTTGTACAAAATAATTCATATCTAGAGAACGGTTTGATTGATTGAGTTCATAATTGACGAAGGGACACCCGACTAGAACTTGAAAATGGATGATTAGCCGAAACTGCCGTCGTTTGCAAGACGAAAATTGGAATATTGACGA
>JAGFPH010004532.1:21290-50838 GCA_018207615.1 Philaenus spumarius | reverse complement strand
AAAAAAAAAACTAAATCGAAAAAGGTTCATCCATTTGGGAGCTACGATGCCACAGACACGCAGATCCACAAGTTAAACTTATAAAACCCATCTGTTTGCGTCGGGGATTAAATGAACTTAAAGGTCTGCTGTAGTGGTGGCTATCTTGGATTTTTATCCAGTATGAACAATGTTAAATTTCAAACCATTTATTTTGTTTATTTTTCGTCATAAAATTGTTTGCAAGGTCTCATTTTAAGCACAATCACAATGCGCATCCGTTTTGCATTTTAGATTTTTTTCAAATGCTTTTCATTTGTTATGTAATTGACATTTTGTAAGTACAAAGTTGGAATTTTTTTCCTAAAACAATCAAAAATTAATAATGAAAAGTAATTTGCAAGCCGGATCCGAAATTTTATAAAGAATATTCAGTTTTAGTTTTTCAGCACTCAATTACAAAAGATGGATTTATAAAATGGTTTAAAATGAGGCAATGTCAAAGCACTCAGCTGCAAGAAATTGCACTGTTTGGATATGGCTATAGAGTGAAGTATGGCTATAGAGTGAAGTGCTGGCGTTTCCGGTTGCTTTCTCGTTTACTGGAGCAAACCCTTAAAGTACATTATAATATCCCTAGTACTAAAATAATACCAAACAAGCTGAACTTTTATCTATTGAATCTCCACTTGGGGTTTTGACTTAGTTGGGCTATGAAACTAAACTGAATGGACAATAGGCCACTCCAATAGCTGGCTGCCACTCCCACGAAAGCTATTGTTCTGACCCCAGTCTGTCAACAGGTGTGTGTGTTTGTGTTTTCTGTGTTTGTCACCTTTTTGTTTTTTGACTTCTCAGTTTCAGATCCGAGATGTGCTTCGTGAAATGTTTATAATATATTAGTTTTATGATGACGAATTTTCGAATAATCATTAATATTAATAAACGGCACCAGGAACTGGCACATACTTTCTCACATACATATTTAAATTATTAAACAGATTCACTGTGACTTTATAATTGTAGGTGGGGTAGGAGAGGTGATTTATTAAAATAGGCTCTAGGAGATTAACTAATAAATATTATTATTATTACCTAGAGAGAAAACTATTCGATCGATTTCGAAAAAAATTGCACTAAACACGTTAATTAGGGCTGTATTGATGCACGAAAAAAGGTTTTGAAAATTTTGAAAAACAACCCTCTTTATGGCCAAAAAACCCCAAAATCAATTATTATTATTATTAGCTAAACGAGAATGCATATGGTAGGGTACATTAAAGGCTACAAGTAAGCCAAATTTTATCAAAATCGTTAGAGCCTTTTTTTTAAGAAAAAATAATAACTGATATTTTGGGGGGTTTTTTCCCAAAAAGAGAGTTGTTTTTCCAAATTTTTCAAAACCGTTTTTCGTGCATCTGTGCAGGCCTACTTGACATGTCTGGTGCAAATTTGTTTGAAATCGATCTAATAGTTTTCGCTCTAGCTTTGTATACATACAGACATACAGACAGACAGACATATTGTAAAAAACACTTTTTTGGACTCAGGGGGTTCCAAAACGGATAATTCCACAAAAATCTCAACATTGATTTTTTTTGCGATCACTATACTTTCTCTATACTATAGTATAGTGAGAAAGTAAAATTGAACATCCAACGTTATTATAGTAAATGATAACGTTAAACAGAGAATGTAAACTATATTAAAACACAGACTGCCTGAGTTTCTTATGTTTCCATTTGGTTTAAATTGTTGTTTCTGGTTGTTAAACGACAAAAATCTTATGAGCAGTGAATAAGAACTAGCTTAAATTGTAAATTTGAATTACATTTTAAACCTAGAAGGGTAGCGTGTGTGCCTCCGGGTACCTTAAAGGTACTGGCACTTAACTTTAACGTACGGCGCTGTAACATGTGATTTATTACTTATTTTCCTCCTCGTTGTTTTTTTAATTATCTGTATATTATTTTTATTTATTGTATATATAAGATTTTAGCTTCGCTGGCGTAATCTGTATCCGAATATTCATCATCAACCTCAATGTCGTCTTCTTCCAAATCTCTGATTGTTCCGTCTGCTTGGGAATGCTCGTTCAAAACGGCTAATATTTATTCTTTATCATTTAAACAACCAGCATTTTTTTAAACATAATAAAGTACAAAACAATAAACAAGAACAAAATATATAATATGAAAACAGTCTAAAAAAAACGGCACAAAGATAAATATTTGATTCATACACGGGGAAATATACACAAAGGGTGGGGACACGTCAAGTGGACGTCCGAATTCCAGAAAAAATTATCTCACACGCTGAACAACACACTTCACCAGTTGGGCGGCAACTGATTCAGCTAGAAGGGGAATCGATTATGGTGGAGGGGAGGAGGGTAGTTCAGGAATGTTTAATTATCACACGTCAAAATGACACACGCTACCCATCTAGGGTTAAATAAGTTATAAAGCCCCAATTTTCTAAAATAAATACAACCTGTGTATCTTACTCTTTTAAAAATAGTGGTCATTCAAACTCTTCAAAGAAAAGTAACTCGAAAAATATATTTATTTTAAACAGTTTTTAGAAACAAAATAAGTTGCTCTTTTTCCTCAGCATCGTATATGGTGATCGCAGCACTTATTTTATTATGGTAATAGCGCAACAATTACATGTTAATGACAACACTTACTTCCTAATCACAAACCAGTTAAGCCTCTTCACACAGAACGTAACCTAGGTATAAAACCTTCGGCTTATTAATAAACTCATTGGGGACGTCTTTCGTTTCCCGTTCAAACAAAGCCACGCTGTATTTCCCCACTACAAACTGCCAACAGCTATTTGCATTGTTCACCTAAATTTGGTTAGTAATGGCGTTTACAGTGACGTGGTGTAAGACTGGTTGAATTACAGACGCATTTCTATGCTCCCAGCATTTAGTAAAGTTTTTGAATATTTCTATTGTTAAATGTTTAGATAAATTTAATATCCTTTCTTGTAGCCAATATGGCTTTCATAAAAGAAACTCTACAATCGATGGAGTAGTCAAGTTAATGGAAATCTTATTGGAATTTCTTGATAAAAAAAGGAAGTTATGAGCATTTTCCTAGACGATTCCTCACTTCCATCAATCAATAAACTTGTCATTACTGTACTTTCACAACATATAGCAGAGGATGTACACAGGAGACGGGAACGAACCACGTGGCGATAAAACTCAGTGCGCATGCCCGAATTAATGTACGCAGTGACGAGTATCTAGCCGAGATATTTCGACTAACGTATTATTACTGTGTTTAAACTGTTTCATTTGATATTGTGAGATACGTCTCAGACGTCCTACTACGACGTCAGCGGAGTGTTAGTACGTTCTTTGTGACGTAGCATTTACGTGAATCAACATTTTAATGCTAACTACGTAGCACTTTTTTTGTAGGCCTAACTAAAATTCCAACAGACTTCGACCTAGAGATCTTTTGCCATCACATATTTCCTATTCCCACCTGGTAATACCAATGAATACTTATTTAAGTATTCATTGGTAATACCTGTCTCCTTTACGAAGGAGCAGATACTCCATATTGGATTTTTTAGGATGTTTTCTCTCTCTTCTCCTGGGAGTCCTAGTGAGCGAAGTCTGGCTCTGCCCAAAGCCTCACATTCTAAAAGAATATGCTCCGAGGTTTCTTCCGCCAGTCGACATTTCCTCCATATTATGTCATCATCAATAACTCCAATTCTATGTAGACGTTGCCTGAGAAACAAATAACGCTTACGTGCTACACCCGATTCCACGTTCACCGTGCAGTAGGGCCTACAGAGCGCCCTTAAACCATGTTGTCAATACGATAGTCTCAGCTATAATAGCCAATTAAAAAACATCAACTCCCATGCAACGCTCGGTCAGATGACGCAACCCGCATGACAATAAACGTGATGTTCTCTGTAATGGTAGTAGCATGTCTATTCTCCCGTAAGATCTGTACTGCACGGTGAACGTGGAATCGAGTGTAATAACGTAGCATTCACACACTAACCAAGTAGAGTAATCTATATATATATATATACTAGCTGACCCGTACGGCGTTGCCCGTGGTGGTTCGTATTTTCAGTCTTTTTAACGTAATTGTATTATTTTTAAGTGTTCAGTCAGTGAGTGATATTTGGCTTATATATATATAGATCTTAAATAATAGAAGCACTATTGTCATAATAATAAAAGATCTGAAATTATGATTTTAGTAACTTTGATCCCCCCAAACCCCTCCTAAAATTTCGAAATTTTTCATACCCTTTCTTAGGGAGCATCTATGGTCCTAGAGGAAGCTACATACCAAATTACATTGCAATCCGTTCGGTAGTTTGGAAGAAATCGTGATTTAATAACTTTGATCCCCAAACCCCCCTAAAATTTCGAATTTTTTCAAACCCTTTCTTAGTGAGCACCTATGGCCCTAACGGAAGCTACATACCAAATTTCATTAAAATCCATTCAGTAGTTTTGAAGAAATCTGTTTTTAACAACTTTGATCCCCCCAAACCCCCCTAAAATTTCGAATTTTTCAAACCCTTTCTTAGTGATCACCTATGGCCCTAGAGGAAGCTACATACTAAATTTCATTCCAATCCATTCGGTAGTTTTGAAGAAGTCGTTTTTTAATAACTTTGATCCCCCCAACCCCCCCTAAAATTTCAAATTTTTTCAAACCCTTTCTTAGTGAGCACCTATGGCCCTAGAGGAAGCTAAATACCAAATTTCATTCCAATCCGTTCGGTAGTTTTTGAGAAATCGTGATGAGTGAGTCAGTGGGTTTTGGCTTTTATATATATAGATATATAAGCGAAATACCACTCACTCACTCACTCACTGACCCACTCATCACGATTTCTCAAAAACTACCGAACGGATTGAAATGAAATTTGGTATGTAGCTTCCTCTAGGGCCATAAGTGTTCATTAAAAAAGAGTTTTAAAAAAATGGAAACTTTAGGGGGGGTTTGGGGGGATCAAAGTAACTAAAAATCTAGATTTCTCCAAAACTACTGAACGGATTGGAACGAAATTTGGTATGTAGCTTCTTCTAGGGCCATAGGTAAGTACTAAGCAAGGTTTTCAAAAATATCGAAATTTTAAGGGGGGTAGGGTTGAGGGTAAAAGTTACTAAATCACGATCATTTGTCGCACTTATTTCACCAAATAATTATGCGATAGCGAAGCATTGCCGGGTCAGCTAGTAACGTGTATTTCCTTGTTACTTATTTTAATGTAGAATCTGTTTGAATACGTTAAATTTCACTTGCATAGCTGGATTTCATTTTACATTTATTTAAAGTTTTTGTTACATCAGTTTAAAACTGTTTTACCTCACATTTTCCAGGTGAAGGAATCGGAAACCCTTCCTCAGTTCATTTCGTACTAAACGGATCGTGCAGCATGATTCAGAAATTGATTGTCAAGAAATCAGGGAAAAGTATCGAATTGGTGGAAGATCAAACCCTCTCCAATTTAAAGAGTAATATGAGATATTTGATAGCACAAGTCTGTATCTATGCCGAAGGAGCTTGCTTTAGTTTGGGTACGAATTGTTGCTTTTACATTTTTAACTATATGATTTGTTTAATACATCATCAGTATTTAAAAATAATAATAACAATAGACTAATTCTCACACACATTCGTTTAATAATCAAACACGTTTCAACGACAAAGTCGTCATCTTCAGTGTTACATCAACAGTTATAAGTATTAAGTATTATTTTAAAATAATTCCTTCTCACTCGTCAGCTCAAATTTTGTAATTATTCGACAGCATTTTATTCAAACTATGTAACACATTAGTCTTGTTTGAAAGATATTCGACTGTATCTTTAAATTTTACAAAATATTTTTGTCAACAAACAAAAATCAATTTTTGAACCACCAGAACAGTATTTCTTAATTGCGTCTTTCTTGTGTGTCATTTTAAAATATTGTCTAAAGTTGAAGATTATAAACAGGAGGGTTCAAAAACTGCATTGCAATATTTAAGCAGCTGATAGAAATAAGACAAAAAGTGTAATAAATAAAAACTGTTAGTTGAAAAACTACTTTAAATATAGTAGCTCAATTAAGTTTTGAAGAGTTGTTATCTATACTTGTGTTGTATTTCAAAGTCAACAAACTTGCTGAAGAAATGTTCAAATAATTAATATTTGAATCCTAGTAATAGTGTTTTTTTTTTCTTTTTTTTTTTTTTTTTCTGTAATTTAACTTATAATCTATATTATGTCCTGACGGAATGACGGAAGTGTAGCAAACAATACTACTTAAGTGTGTATTTTTGTACTTAAAATACAATTACGAAAATTTAAATATATATTCTTATGGGTTCATGGACGCACACTAAGAAAGGATATTGCAAAATGTTTATTTTAAAGAGTAAAAATAGAGGAGATTCGGATCATACATATAAGCTTAGCAACACATGTTTGTTTACATTCATTTCCATGGCGACCAACTTAGCGAATTTAGAAGCGGTAATTCACAACAAACAGTTTTTACTTTCTCACTAAACTATAGTATAGAGAAAGTATAGTGATCGCAAAAAAAATCAATGTTGAGATTTTTGTGGAAATATCCGTTTTGGGACCCCCTATGTCCAAAAAAGTGGTTTTTACAAAAGGTCTGTCTGTATGTGTACAAAGCTGGAGCAAAAACTATTCGATCGATTTCAAACAAATTTGCACCAAACATGTCAATTAGGCCTATACAGAAGCACGAAAAAGGGTTTTGACAAATTTTGAAAAATAACCCCCTTTTTGGCCCAAATCAGTTATTATTATTTTACAAAAAAACGGTTCTAACGATTTTGATAAAGTTTGGCTTATTTGTAGCCCTTAATGTACCCTACCATATGCAGAAAACCGTATCTTTCTAAAAATTCTTGTTTAGCTAATAATAATAATAATTTATTTTCGGGGGTTATTTGGCCAAAAAGAGGGTTGCTTTTCAAAAAATTTCAAAAGGTTTTTCGTGCATATATACATAATAGACGTGTTTTGTGCAAATTTGTTCAAAATCGGTCGAATAATTTTCTCTCTAGATAATAATAACAATATTTATTAGTCAATCTCCTACTTAATCACCTCTCCTACCCCATCCTACAATTATGAAGTAACAATTAATCTGTAGTAATTTTAAAATGTTTGTGAGAAAGTATGGGCCAGTTTCTGGTACCGTTTATTTTAGGTTAGATTATCAAACTTAAATGCAAACGCAAACAAAAATCAACGAACAAAGCTTTCTGTATTAATTCAAACATCTGTTGTTACATATTATAAATAATAACACAGCTGATTTGGATCAAAAACTTAACATAATTTTAGGCTAGGTCTACAATTAACCAACTCACGTTTATTTGCAAACAGTTTGACAAAATTATAACCAATCAATTATTCTTCACAATTAACAGCTTTTTTTCCCTTTTTTTTTTGGTAAAAGCAAACAAAAGGCTTCCTGTATTATAAGTAAAACATTTGGTGTTCACATTATATTGTTTATTTAGTTAATTCCTTTAGGTAATATGAAAATTTGTTTTACTATCGATTATTTAAATATTAATGTTAAAATTACGACGCATACTGCAATTCTAATTATTGGAGATGTTGTGTCATTTACGATCTCTGTCTTACATTACCTTTGCATAATTCACCCTCAATCGCCATTTCCGTGAAATACCATGGTGTACAATAATCTGTTGCATTGGAATCGCTTAGGGTCGCTACCGGAGTTGGTGAACGAAGCAAGCAGGGAAGGAGAACCTAATAATATATAAATTAACAAAACAGTGAAACCATTTAACAAACAAATATAGGATTGTTTGACAATCTATAAATGATTGATATAAATTGTTCTGCAAAAATAAATTATTGATATTTTTCGTTCGTTCTAAAATTATTTTGTTATTTTCAACACCATGCAGGGCGTAACCAAAAAATTAAGAAAAGATTCAACATTTTCTAAATTTATAGGTTATAAGGTCGTGCAAAAAAAAGTACAGAATAATCTCACATATTTATTAGCGAATTTCCATATAAAAAATGAGCTATTGCAGTGGCCCTTATGGTAAGACCCAAGGTCGGGAGTAGCAAATGAGCACCGATCATGGTCCCAGAACGCGTTTTGGGGTCAATTAAAATTCATATATATATGTATCTATATATGTGTTCGCACTCTAGCGTCCGCATTTTAAGTCCGATTTGGTCCAAATTTGGTACACGTGTAGGTTGTCCACGTAGCTCGGACGAGTTCGTTAATCAAAATAATCCAAAAACCGAATGTACGTTTTTTGACCGGAAGTAACTATTTTTGAGATTTTTACTACGAGAATTAAATTTTTTTACAGTAATTTCTAAAAATATAAATGTAGGATGTTATTCTGTACATTTTGTTCTTTTACGCGACCTTATAGCTCGCTTGGTTCCCCCAAAATCGATCAAAACGTAAAATACCATAAAAGTACCCGGTTCGAAGCCAAGTGGTGCAAACTCACGAGGCCACTAGGAGGAAACAAATTCTACTAATATATTGCGTACACACAGACAGCTGTTCAACGCCTTCGTGAGTAGACCTATTTCCCAAATTGTTGGTTGAAACCCAAAAACATAGGCGTATAAACTTAATTTTGGAAATTTGCTCAACTCACGTCAGCGGTTCAGCTGCGTGGTCGAATTAATTTTTTAGATAAAATCCCCAAAAGTTTCATTCTAGTAAGAAAAATCTCAAAACAAAATTTCCTCCTTGTAGAAAAACGTACTTCCGATTGTTGGATTGTTTGCCTATTTATATAATATATATATAACATTTTCAAAGATCGTATTCTGGGGACTGTGATCGGTGCTCATTTAATACTCCCGACCTTAGGTCTTAACATAAGCGTCGCTGCAATAGCTCATCTTTCCTACTGAAATTCGCTAAGAAGTCAACAGAGTTCGTTAGGAGCACTTACAATATTTTCTTCTTTTCAGGAGAAAATTTCTCCATGAGTACAGTGGTTGCTGACGCAGAAACTTCCATCCTGCGCGTCCCTCTGTATGTTCTGCGACAGCACAACACCGCCAACATATGGTCGCGGATACGCAACTTCCTGGACGCGAGGTTACCTTCTACCCAGCAGGTGTTTAGGAAATGCGTCGAACAGAGGGAATACGAAGCATATCGAAAACAATTGGTTGTCCAATTGAAGACCAAACAGATACCGAATACCACAACACTACAAGACGTGCCCTACTGCTGGAGAGCCGAGCACGGTCGCAGGGAATTCACGCGGACGGAGAAAGATCGGCAGAAAAAAAAACTTTTTCATAAATCATAATATGTTTTTACTTGATATTATTTGAAACGACCTGTTAAAACCTGTAGACTATTGAAATAAAATATGAATATCATGTTCTGCGTTTGTAAACTGCTAACATAAAATAAAACATTATTTTTATTTTAAAATGTTGTAGCCTGAGAATGTATGCCTATTATTGTAACGCAATTAGAATTCAAAAACATAAATTTAGATCAATTTTATATACTGTAAATCAAAATCAGATCATGCCTTGCCCTTATTTAGATACTTGAATATTTTATCTTTGCGAAGGTTATATGTGTATGTCATCCTAAACGCGGCAATGGAAAGCTAGTTATGCCGAAATCAAATATACAGAATACGCGTAGATAACGATATTGTGCCTTACCCAAACTAACCATGTTTCACAAAATAATGTTTCCTATACGAGACATTTAAATTTTTAATGCTTTACCAACAAATATAAAGGCAATTTATAATATTAAATAATATATATATATATATATATATATATATTAAAAGGATGAGATCACTAAATAATATACATTGATATAAATAATTTTGGTAGCATTGACCTTCTGTTCTTCAAATATTTTTTTTTTAATTCATGCTGTTTAACTCAAAAACAGGCTTCGCCAACTGGATTACCTCATTTCCTAAGTTTCTGAAGCTGGGACACAAGAAAGCGTAAAAGAAGAAAAAAATGTACATAACCTAATTTCTTTGTAAATATTAATGTATTTAGTTATTATCGAGATGTATTTTTAGTGTGTCATGTCTGTATTGTTGTGCATTAAGTAAGTGCTGATATTTTGTATAGTACGCAGGAAATAAATTCAATATTATTTATTATTACTATTCATTTTAATAACTCGTAAAAAAAACTTATTTTTTGCAGTCCAACTCCTACAATTTCATCATTTTTGTTTCTTATATTACATCATTTCCACTATAGGCTACCATCACTAGATGTAAAGTATATAACCTTAATTATGCAATACAGAATCCTTCAGGGTGCGTTTTTCATATTTCACTAAAAAAGCAAAAATAATACAAACAAATTTAATACACATTGGTTTCTAGCTTTTGCAATGCATTTAATTATAATTCGAAATATTATATCATATTGAAACTATTGGGTTATATAATATGGTAAATTGTTACACATACTTGTTTTAAGTATAGGCCTATGCAAACTCTATTAGTCTTTGCGACACGTTCCTCCACTACAGAATTGTCATCTTCAGGGTGTCATTCTATTAAAAAAAATTTTTGAAAACAGTTGACCCTAAAGGCCATCCATGTAACTTCCCGCTAAGTTTAATTACAACAAACACTATTTTTGGAAATTTTGAACTGCCATAACTTTTGAATGAATCAACCGATTTTTATGCGATTTGCGGCAATAGATGCAGTTTTTTAAATTTATTGAAAGAATCAACAACAAAAATTTTTCAGCCGAAAAGTTTCGGAGAAATTGAGGAAAAACACTTTTTTTTTTTCGTTCATGATATTTCGCGAATGAATCAACCGATTTTTATGCGATTTGCGGCAATCGATGCAGTTTTTCGAGTCCATTGAAAGAATCGACAACAAAAATTTTTCTGATGAAAAATTTCGGAGAAATTGAGAAAAAACACTTTTTTTATTTTCTTTCGTTCACGATATCTCACGAACGAATTAACCGATTTTGACCGGACTGGTAACGATCGACGTCGCTTTTCAAGGTTAAAAGCTAATTAGATTTTGGAATTGATCGGTAAAGCCGTTTAAAAGTTATTCCAAAAAAAACTGATTTGAACAAATTTTATTTCTTAGTTTTTTCGAAATTTCTCAGAACCTACCGGTCCGAATTAGTTGAAATTTTCAGGAAATCTAAGTTTGATGGAACTCTTTAGAACGCCGTTTAGTAGGATCCAATCGGTTAAGCCGTTCAAAAGTTATAAGCGGGTCACATACTTACACACACACACACAGACATATAGACAGGGTGACACCCTCTCGGGAGTGGTCAGGGAAGATTCCTAGGATCTCAAAACGTCGAGATCTGATGAATACTCGATTTTCGAAAAACGGGGTGAAACCAATAACTTCCCGATTTTAGAAAATTTTCAATTTTCTTAGCGGGAAGTTAACAAACATGCACCCTAAAACTACATTTGACGGAACTAATATAATATTAGCGAATGTCCATAGGAAAGATGAGCTATTAATCGCAGTGACCCTTATTGCGAGATTTAAGGTCGGGAGTGGTAAATGAGCACCGATTGTGGTCTCCAGAACACGCTTTAGGGTGTCATTACAAATTCCATACGCATACATAAGTGTTCGGACTATAACGGCCGCATTTTAAGCCCGATTTTGTCTAAATTTGGTACTCAAGTTGATTTTTAAGTCGCTCGCATGACTTTGTTAGCCAAAAAATCTTTTTTAGGAACTAAATATTTTTTTAGGATTTTTCGTACTAGAATGAAAGGTGTTTGGGGCTTATAAAAAAATATATATATAGATTATTCTGCATATTTTGTTTAGCTCGTCTGGTTTCCAAAAATCAATCAACCCTGGCGGCAAACTATGACGAAGCTCATGCAAAAATATTATTGTATACTTTGAAATCTCCACGGAGATTACCATTTAGAGTTGACCGTCAATCCAAATAATTTGAATTAAGGTAAGTGTTGTAATTTCACCACTGATATTTGAACTATCACTAATCAATATTTCAAACTAATTTTTGTATTTACCAACTGAATGAAACAATATTATGTAACGTCAGATGTTTGACTTATAACACATTAAGCCTTTTGCTTGCTTTTACCTAATCTAAAAAAGACCTGTTAGTTGTGAAGAATAGTTAACTTGTGTGCGAATAAACGTGTTTTGGTTCATTTTAGGACTAATCTAAAAATATGTAAAGTTTTTAATCGGAATCAGCTGCTTAATTTATACAATGTAACAAAAGATGTTTTAATTTAATTACAATACAGCAAGCATTTTTAATTGATTTTTCACATTACCCGCGGCTTCGCTCGCATTGACCTTCAGTATGTAAATGATTTTGTTTATATCAGTTGTGGTAGGTTGGTACTTAATAATATATAGCAATAGATGGAATAAAAAATTTAAAAAAACAAAATGAGTTTGTGGAAACATTATTTAAATTTGTTTATTTACAATACTTCTTTGTATACTACATTTTTTGTTTTTCTTTCTGGTTGTAGAATTACGAGGCTGTTAGCAGAGCTTACACGAGAACAGCCAACGTAAAATTGTCCATGTGAAAAACAGTCATTTCTTAAATCAATGCCTGCAACTTTTAGTGACTGACCCTGCGATTTATTAATGGTAATTGCATAGCACACTTTGATTGGGAATTGTAGTCGTTTGAACATGAAGGGATAATCGGAAGGAATCATCGGGATGCGTGGTATAAACACAGTTTCCCCAGCTCCACAACCTGTAAAAATAGTTGCTTCTATCACATTGTTGTTTAAAGACTTTACTTGCAATCTAGTGCCATTGCATAGTTTTGGAGGTACCAGATTCCTTAACAACATTATTGGTGATCCAATTTTAATATTTAAATCATGAGGAGGCAGGCCTGTTGGATTTAAACTTTGTAGAAACTCAACTGGATAGTTTACAATTTCCTCTGCTTCCACCATAGAGTCAATAGACTTGTATTTAAATTTCTTGGTAGTAAGTTTATCTAATAAAACATCATTTATGATTGTGGCTGTGTCATTCTTAGGGGTGAGAATTGATCTTTCCATTAACCAATTTGTATCTTTTAATTTAGACTCGCTCACACCAGGATAAATATTTTCACACAACGTTTTCAAATCACTGACAAATTTACATAAGTTTTGTGGAATATTTACTTTGCCATCTTCTTCAGCTAACATTCCATTGCCAATTTCAAGAAGTAATTTGGAGAATTCTTCAGCTTTATTGTTGCCTTTGAGATGAACTCTCATATTAATTTTTAAAGATAAAACTGTAATTTTTGGCCACAGGTATGAGGTTTTGAGGCAGGCATTTACTTCGTCAGCACGCGTGCCACGTGGAACAATTGGTAGAGTTTGCCGGAAGTCCCCGGCGAGTAGTACTGTCATACCACCCATCATACATTTACTATTCCGAATGTCTTGCAGCGTTCTATCCAAGGCTTCTACTCCTCTCTTGTGTGACATAGTGCATTCATCCCATATAATCAATTTGCAGTCTTTAAGGACTTGAGCTGTATCACAATGTTTTGAAATATTACAGAGTGGACTATCATAGGAGTTTAAGTTTAAAGGCAATTTAAAAGCGGAATGTGCGGTTTTTCCACCGTGTAATAAAGTTGCAGCTATACCTGATGATGCTACGGAAATGGCTATGTTTTTGTCTCTCCTAACCGTTGCAAGTAACAGATTTATTAAAAAGGTTTTTCCTGTCCCACCTGGGGCATCGAGAAAGAAAAGTCTTCCATTATTTGAAGTTATGCTATTTTTGATCTCTTCATATACATATTTTTGTTCAGTATTCAGTTTAGAATGAGCAGATAAACTTAATAAAATAGGTCCCAGTTCTGTAAATGCAGTAATTGTTGCGATATTTGACCCAAAACGCAAAATTGGTCTCAAAAAACATGATTTACAGGGGTCCTATTTCAATAAATTTATCTGCTCATCTTACGAAAGTTAAATTTAGTTTTACACCTTAATTAACGCCCTAAATATTTCAATAGGGATTCGTTTCTGTGCATAATCTGAAACACGGGTGAAATCTTTCGCTGTAACTCTCTAAAGAAGCATTTCCAGACCTATGAATATATGAACGTTTTTCATTATTTTTTGCTCGTGGAATCAGCTTAGAAAGTACTCGGAACATTATGCAAATAACTTATTATTTTAGGTCATAATAACATTAAAATATTTTCTTTCTAGAGTAATTCTGGGTATTGTTGACAACTACCAAGAATTACATTTTTCCTGTTTTTTATCTCTGTTATCCTTTGAGCTACAGACAAATTAAAAAAAAAACATTGTATTTGTCATTAAAAAAGTAAACTATTTTGTTTCTTGTAATTTTTTCATAAAATTTGCTATTTTTGAGATTTTTGACATTAAAAATTATAGACGGCCGCCATTTTGAAAACATTTAAAATAATTTCTAGTTTTTCGTACAGTGATAAAAGGGTACGCAAAAAATAGGTGTACAAAGTTTGATCTCAATATCGTTTTTACTTCAAAAATATTAAGTATTTTGTAAAAAACACATACAGACAGACAGACGAAAAATAAGCACCGTAGACCCATGTATAAATTGTGAAATATGTTTGTCTGGATCCCAAGAACATATCCACGAAAGGGGACCAGAGAGTTTGGGGACACCCTGTATATACAGAGACAAACAGAAATCAGTTTTAACGTCCATAGATACACAAACATCCTAAAATTCAAATTCAAATTAAATCTCTATAATTCCATCCTATGATTTAATGTTTTATAATTACTCAACACGGTTTTAGATAAACAATGACTGCATAAAACGTCCAAGTGATTTATTTAAATGTATTCTGGGTTTTCCTTGACTATAAAAGTTAATTACCAGGTATTGTTTAAATCGTGTTTGAACGTCGACGCGTCGTAAATTGTTTCAAGTTATAAGAAGAAGCAGTGAGCAACTAGATAATTGTTGTGATCGCATAATCGTTCTGCCCGTATCGATCAGCTGTGTTGTGTTAGTTTAGAAAGTGTTCTACTTGTTTATCTGTGAGTGTACTCGTAGTGGTAATAGTAAAAGTAGTGTGTATTAGACTAGTCAAATTGTTAGTTAACCTAAAACTATGGCTAAAGGTCTACCGCTCCCTAAAGATGTTTCAAAATGGCCGCAGTATATTTTTAATTTTATAGCCAATGAGTAATCAAGTATTACAAGTAGCTTCAATAAATAATTTAAAGAATTAAATTATGGGAATCACAGTACAAATTTAGTATTTTTAGTTGCATTTTATTAGGAAATGTTTTGATTAAACAATTGTGATTTATTATTGCTATTCAGGGAAATTTAGTTTTACTGATTTTAAGTTGGCAGTAATTTTGGCTCCTTGTGTCAGTGTTGACGAGGTGTGACTAACTAGGACACTACAGCAATAAAGAGAACAATAACATGAGTAATACATTGCTATGATAAAAAAATTACTTTTTTTTTATAATAAATGTTCTAAAGGTATAAACTGTGTTATTTTAAAATGCATGTCTATACTATTATTATAAAGATATCAAATTGTTTTGTTTGTTTGTATGTAAGGGGTAATCTCTGGAACTACTGAACCGATTGAAAAAATAGTTTTACTAATTAATACAAAGCTACACGATCCCTGAGTAACATACAAACATAGGCTAGAATTCATTTTAATTTAAGAGTTGAAACAACCCCTAAAACAATAAATATTTGTATACTTTCCTTAAAGCTAGAGAGCTGAAATGCTTTACCTTTTTTTTCAAGATACATAGAAAAAGTAAACTAGATTTGCATTTTGTCGTGTGCTGCTAAGGGGTGAAAATGTGGTAACAACCCCTAAAACAATAAACATTTATTGTTATATTTTACTTAAAGTTCAAAAGCTGAAAATGTTTACATTTATTTTTTACTAGATACATAGAAAAAGTGTCATAGATATACATTTCGTAGCGTGCTGCTAAGGGGTGAAAATGTAGTAACAACCCCTATAGAAAAATGTATTTTGTTATACTTTCCTTAAAGCTAGAGGACTGGAAATTTGACACTTGTTAATTTTAACTGTTTTATAGGAAATAAAATAAATAATATCACATTCAATTTGAACAGTTACGTCTAACGGGTGAACTGGGGGGGGGGGGGGTAACAGCCCCTTTACATCAAAAATAAATTATTATACTTCCCATGATTGACACCTTTGTTTCATAAGTGGTAATCTGTGTGCGTTTGCTTTGGGATTGGCGAGCGAAGCGAGCTGGGGGCGGTGCCCTCCAGTTTATATATACAGCCAAAACTATAATAGCTGGAGCCTTAAAATATTTAGTGTATCTTCATATACCACTACAAGTATGTATAAATGCACTAAGAATGGATTTTGCAAAATATTGATTTTAAGGGTTAAAAATGGTCATAAAACGGGGTTCACTCCTTGAAACAGATAAAACAGCTTATTTGGGCCATTTTTTAAAATCCACAATATTGGGTGTAAACAGGTTCGCCTCGACACTGTATACATACCATCACACTTTTAAACCCCGACGCAAACAGTGGGATGTTATAAGTTTAAAGTGTGTATCTGTGTGTCTCTGTAGGGGTGTATCTGTGTGTGGCATTGTTGCTCCAAAACGAATGAACCGATTTTGATTCAGTTGCTTTTCTGTGAAATGTGACTTGATCGAGAGTGTACTCAGCTATGATTGAAAAAAATCTATTCAACCATTTGAAGATCATCAGCTCTTTTCAAGTCGGTGTACCGGGGTTTTTTAAATTTGCAATTTATGGTTACGTATACCTAAGTTTTAATTTAAAGTATCAGGAGTTATTTTATTATTTCATTGTAAACACAAACGCTTTTCCGAAAATGTTCACTTGTCAAAATAATAAGGGCTTCATTTTGACTGTTACAAGTTTTTGAGTGGCAGGTGAAAGGATTTGTTTTGGAATTTTGTGTTTTAAAGTTCCCCGAATAGTTGTTATTATTAATAATATATTTATATCGTAGGCCTACAAGGCATTTATAAGAAACATAATAATTCTTTTGACACATGTATTTATATTTTTTTCTGTAAGTCATAAGGTAACTGCATAATTGATCGTAAATAACCTATTGTCAATTACTTTTCAGCTGTTATTTTGAGAAGTAAGAAACTATATTATTTGTTAAACTTTAACAATATTTTGGGTCCAAGATAATCTGGTGTTGTACATAACTACAAATAATCTGTATAAAAGAAGACATCCTGACTGACTAACTGACTGAAAACAAACGCCGCAGGGAAATCGGTCAAGTAGATCTCCAGAAATATGTATCAATAGGGTCACCAAACGTTTAAGTCAATGCTGAATTATTATGCAGGGTGTCCCCGAACTCTCTCAACAACTTTTGTGGATATGTTCCTGGGATCCACACAAACATATTTCACAATATAAACATGGGTCTACGGTGCTTATTTTTCCGTCTGTCTGTCTGTAGTGTTTTTTTACACAATACTTAATATTTTTGAAAGTAGAAAAGATATTGAGCTCAAACTTTGTATACCTATTTTTTGCGTACCCTTTTATCACTGTACACAAAATTAGAACACTATTTTAAATAGTTCAAAAAAGGCGGCCGTTTGTAATTTTTAATGTCAAATATCTCAAAAACCGCTAACTTTACGAAAAAATTACAAGAGACAAATAAAATTAATTTTTTAATGACTAATACAATAGTTTTTTTATTTTGTTTGTAGCTCAAAGGATAACAGAGATATTGACAAAAAAAGGAAAATTTTATTTCTTGGTAGTTGTGAACAATACCCAGAATTACTCCAGAAACAAAATATTTTAATGCGTTTTGGGTCAAATATCGCAACAATTACTGCAGTTACTGAACAGGAACCGATTTTATTAAATTTATCTGCTAATTTACGTAAATTAAATTAAATTCGACACCTTAATTAACGGCCTTCATATTTCAATAGGGATTCGTTTCTGTGAGTAATCTGATACACGGGTGAGATCTTTCGCCCGCTGTAACTCTCTAACGAAGCATTTCCGGACCTATGAATATATGAACTTTTTCATTATTTTTTGCTAGGGGAACCATCTCAAAAAGTGCTCGGAACGTTATCCAAATAACTTATTATTTTAGCTCGTAATAACTTCAAAATATTTTGTTTCTAGAGCAATTCTGGGTATTGTTGACAACTATATAGAAAAAAATTTCCTTTTTTGTCAATATCTCTGTTATCCTTTGAGCTACAGGCAAAATAAAAAACCATTGTGTTTTTCATTAAAAAGGTAATTTCTTTGTCTTTTGTAATTTTTTCTTAAAGTAAGCGGTTTTTGAGATATTTGACATTAAAAATTATAAACAGCCGCCATTTTTAAAATATTTAAAATAACTTTCTAATTTTTTGTACTGTGATAAAAGGTTACGCAACAAATAGGTGTGTAAAGTTTGAGCTCAATATATTTTCTACTTCCAAAAATATTAACTATTTTGTAAAAAACTCATACAGACAGACAGACGACAAAATAAGCTTCGTAGACCCATGTTTATATTGTGAAATATGTTTGTCTGGATCCCAGGAACATATCCACAAAAGGGATCCAGAGAGTTCGGGGACACCCTTTATAAGATAAGATATTTCATTGTGTGTTCTACATACCATACTCGTTGTGCAACCGTATAAAAGGAAGAAAAGTATAACAACAAACTAAACAGTATCTGGACTCTTACTTTTACCTAAAAACCAAAGCGCCGTCTTGCTGACAGCCCTCGGGTTCTATATTCGGACCTGGTAAACGTGCTTTGATGTTTGATTGGTCGATAACAAAGTTCAACCAGTAACTTTGTTACACTTACAAGTTACAGTTACCCTAAAGTCCGTTAACAGAAAGCGTGCTTGGTCAAAGTCAGTCTATATTACCATACACTCCATTAACAGTTCATATAAAACCTCCAGCACTTGACTTAATATATAGAATGATTCAAAACGAATGTCCGAATTTTAAGACTTTGTGGTATTTATTACAATTAACTTACAGTTTTAAATAATACTGAACATTTGCAAAAATCACCTGTCAGAACATTTTAGAGCCTATTGGTGATCATTTTAATATAAAATATCATAAATGATTTGTGATATATATTAGAGTTTACTGGCACAAACACTAAACAGTTTGTTGTTTAGGTTATAGAGTGGCAACATCTGTATATATAAAAGCCAAATCCATTGACTCACTGATCACGATTTATCAAAAACTACTGAACAGATTGAAACGAAATTTGGTATGTAGCTTCCTCTAGGGCCGTAGGTGCTATGTAAGAAAGGTTTTTTTAAAAAATTCGAAATCTTAGGGAGAGGGGTTGGGGGTCAAAGTTACTAAATCACGATTTCTCTAAAACTACTGAACGGATTGGAACTAAATTTGGTATGTAGCTTCCTCTAGGGTCATAGGTGTTCACTAAGAAAGGTTTTTAAAAAATTCGAAATCTTAGGGAGGGTGGTTGGGGGTCAAATTTACTAAATTACGATTTCTCTAAAACTACTGAACGGATTGGAACGAAATTTGGTATGTAGCTTCCTCTAAGGCCATAGGTGCTCACTAAGAAAGATTTTCAAAAAATTCGAAAATTTAGGGGGGTTTGGGGGGTTCAAAGTTACTAAACCACGATTTCTCTAAAACTACTGAACGGATTGGAACAAAATTTGGTATGTAGCTTCCTCTAAGGCTATAGGTGCTCACTAAGAAAGATTTTCAAAAAATCTAAATTTTAGGGGGGTTTGGGGGGTTCAAAGTTACTAAATCACGATTTCTCTAAAACTACTGAACGGATAGGAATGAAATTTGGTATGTAGCTTCCTCTAGGGCCGTATTTGCTCTTGACATTTTAGGGGATGTTTGGGGGGGGGGGAAGTTACTAAAAATCCCCATAAGAAATACACAGTGTAATATATTTATTGATATAATATGTTTTTTTAATTACATTTAACTTTGATTTGTCTATCCGTGCAAAGCCGGAACGGGCCAGCTAGTCTTGCATAAAATACGTTTGTAAGTAAAGGAAAGAAGTATGATAGTTAAAAATGAAGTTTAAAATGAATATAAACCACTGACTTTTGTGCATTTAAACGTATTTATTGACAAACATTATTAACAAATAATCCGACCACGCAGCTGAACCGCTGACGTGAGTTGTACGAAATTTGGATGAAATCGGACTTAAAATGCAGCCGTCAGAGTGCAAATACATATAGGGATAAATATATTTATATAAAATGTTTAATGACATCCCAAAATGTGTTCTGGGGACTATGATCGCTGCTCATTTACTACTCTCGACCGTAGGTCTCACCATAAGGGTGACTGCATTAGCTCATCTTTCTTGTGGAATTTCGCTAACAATAATTTTCAGTAACACCTAGATTACTTGACAAAACCTAACTTCCTGGGTTTCTTAGAAAAATCTTGTACGATCTCAAAAACAAAAAGTAACAAAACAAGACCAATATTAGTTATTCAGTATTTTAAAACATGTAGATTTAAAGGTATTTTTACAGGGTTATTCACTTGCGTGCTATGACTTTTTATTTGTTTATCCCATCTGCTCCCCCCAACGTATTTACGCCACTGTGAACAATATTTCAATATTTTGTTGTTAGTTTCAGATGAACATGTTCCCACATCTTGTCGTACTATGCTGTGTTGTCTATGCGCATGCTTCAAGTGATGACACTTTATCAAAAAGCCTGGATACAGGAACACCATGCACCAGAACTGAGGATTGCAGCGAAAATGATTGTTGTGCTTTAGGTAAACTTTTTGACATTATCTGACACCTAAACTTCATATTCAAAATCCTTACCTTTCCTAAAAGATTTGTATTTTTGTTTGAATTAAGTCTTATGTGGATCAGAGTGAAGTAATTGTATAAATTAATTTTTAGATATATTACAATAGAGCTTAACTTGCTTGCTTCTCTCGCCAACTCCCGTACCATAAGTTCACTTATTATTATTATTGGATATTGGTTTTTTTACAAAAAAAAATATTTGTATAAAACACAAGTCATATTACAACACATCTGAACAATACTCACAAAAAAAAATTAAACACCAGCGGTTTAAAAAGTAGAGAAAAATATACAATAACTAACATAAATACACAACATTTTAAAATAAAAAATCTGTAAGCATAATTTAATAGGATAAAACACATTGCAAAAAAGAGAGATCACATCCATCACAAAACGGTATCATGATGCACAAACTCATCCACCGAGTAAAATAATCCAGACAAAAGAAATTGTCTAAGACTGTTTTTAAAAATCCTGTAACTTGGTGAATTTTGAATGCGTTTAGGTAGCTTATTCGTGCACTTTGCACCAGCTTGTGAGGGGAGTTTACTGTATAAATTTAACCTGTGCTGTCTGGCACGATACTCACAAGCTTGTCTGGTGTTGTAGTTGTGTATATCCATATTTTGGACGTGATCACACTTGAATTAAAAAAACTTAACTTCAAATATGTAAATATAAGGAAGTACTCCGAATTTCTTGAAACAGGTTTTACAACTTCGTTTATTATTTAGCTCCGCATGCAATAAGCCTTTTATTCTTTTCATGAGTTTTAAAAAAAAATAATTCCATAGTTCAAATAATGGATAGGCTACACTAGCCCATAACAGGATGAAAACATCTGGTGTGCACATCACACAACTTTCCTTACCAAAATAAATGGTGTATCAATTACCAAATTTTTCGAGCGAGAGATTGATGATACCATGTTCGAGTTAATAGGAGTATCCGTTTCGAAGAAAGCGGTACTAACTTCAAAACGGTTAATCCCACGGACCTGATTTTGGTCTCAATCGATTTCTCACCCCCAAAAATGTCAAGGTCGATACCAAACACGGCTAGTTTAAAAAAAGTCATTTTTGTCCCCAAAAAGGGCGTTTTTGGGGTCAATTTTTGAAAAAATGGAAATAGTTGAGTGGAGTATCTTTTTTGACATTCTTTTGGACGCTGAATCGAATGAGACCATTTTCAAGTCGATAGGACCAGCCATTTCGGAGATACAAACAAAATAACTTGCGTTTTTGTAATAACTTTTTTCAACGAATTTTTAAGGGTATATAGCGTACATAGCGTGTCTGAGTAGAGTATGTTAGCAAAGTTTAATCAAAATCGTTAGAGGGGTTTTGGAGTAAATACCAAAAATGTCCTAAAAACTGGTCCCACGGTAAGACACCACCTCCGATTTGCTTCAAATTTACATGGGTTTAATTGTTTACGTGTTTGAAGATATCCTGTAAATTTAAGTTCGATCCGTCCAGCCGTTTGCCCTGTGCACTCCGGACACACACACACACAGACACACAGACAGACCAATTGCCAAAAACGCATTTTTTGGACTCAGGGAGCCTTGAAACGTAAAAATATTATGAAAACTCGACATCGAATTTTTGGGTCGATCGCAATA
This sequence comes from Philaenus spumarius, assembly GCA_018207615.1. Classification (NCBI taxonomy): domain Eukaryota; kingdom Metazoa; phylum Arthropoda; class Insecta; order Hemiptera; family Aphrophoridae; genus Philaenus; species Philaenus spumarius. The sequence continues at coordinate 28,330 of JAGFPH010004532.1, read as the reverse complement.
CTTACATTACCTAGTATAGGGTAAGGAAAGTAAAAAGTATCGATGTACCACAGTATATCTTCAAATTTCTCAGTGCAAATATACCTGAACTAATTTTGGCGGCAAATACTGTCAATGTGGTCAGTCCAGTTCAACTTGTCATTAATTAGAAGACAAAACTATTTGTCTTCAAGTACACAATCACCTAGCATGTTACTTGGTGCCTGATTTGAGCTATGCTTCCTACTGAAGTGTTTTTACTTAGTTTTACACGGATTGTTAAATTGCTTTTAGCAAAATACTGTCCAGTGGCATTTACTCTGCTCCAATAAGTTGCAACCAAACCTCAGTATCGTGTCTTAGCAATGTATTATTCAACATTCTGTGTCTACAGAACTCGTGCAACTTGAATCACGTGCTGTCGTGAAAGTATCGTATACTCTTAGCCACTACTGGTGTTATAATGGATCGGTTCACGGTTTTGAGGGTGCGGTGATCGTAGCATGCGCAGTAGGGCAAGAGTTTTTGTTTGAATGACAGGACCTAATTATATAACAGAAAGAGAAAGAAACAATCATTAGCTATTTGAAATATATTTTTAGGCCTAAACTATACATACAGTGTGTCAAAAGTCTCCCCTGAATATTGAAGTGTCTGTCTCTAATTTCAGAATATATATTTATTATTTAGTTTTATCTAAAGGAATAAATATAGGAGATTATTCTGCCTATTAGGTTTTTTTACACAACCTTATAGCCCGACTGGTTCCCGCAAAATCGATTAAACGTAAAATACCATAAAATTATCAGGTTTAAAGGGAGAAGGATCGTCTATGGCCGGGGTGCAAACAAGCGAAGCGAGAAGGGAAGAAGACCATAATCCGAAGCCACTAGATCAATTTTTCCACTGCTAGCTGAACGAAGCAGCGATTGAGCCTAGGCTGGAGGCTGAGGTGCAAACACATTCTACTAATATACAGGGTGGTTATAAAGTCACTTCCCCCCCCCCTTTAACTTTTGTGTTTGTTAAAACAAACGAATATCTTTTGAGGAGCGATACTAACTTAACCCAAAGTATCTTTTGAAGCAATCGGAAACTTTTGAGTGTCCCCTAAAAATGGGGGATTTTGGGGGCAACTCAAAATTTATAAATGGAAAGTATGGTCATGTGATACCTCATTTTAAAGGTATATTTAAGACTAGGAAAATGACATAAAGAAAACAAAAATCGGACCACACAAAACAAAATGGCGGCAATAAACGTGTTGAAATAAATCGACATAAAGTTGCCCATATCTCGAAAAGGAAGAGGTTTTAGAAAAAAATTCAAGAGACAAAAAATGTTTATTTAAAGTGCTTGACCTAAAAAATTGTTTCAAAATCGATTTCGTAAATTTTATTTTTACTCCTCCATCTTAGAAAATTTTGTAAACACAAAAGTTAAAGGGGGGAAAGTGACTTTATAACCTCCATGTATATTTCGTACACGCAAGCGGCTATTTAGCGCATTCCCAAATATTTGGTGGAAACCCTAATACATAAACTTAATTTTGGAAATTCGCTCATCACAAGTCAGTTTGCTACCGTTTTGTATTTTGTTTACAATTGTTGTTGTTTTTATTTTTGGGGTGTTCAGTGAGAAGTAACCATGGTGGTTGAACTCCTTCGTTTTGTTTTCTTTCCTTCGTAATTTCGTTAATATTTGTTTAGCTCTTTAAGGTTTTGCGTTCTTACACTCAGTTTTAGTCTGTCGATCTTGCTATACCGTATTATCGCCTAAGTGAAGTTTAACGTGTGTGGGCGTGACCGTGCGTGCGTGTGTACTCTTCCAGCTTGGATGCAACTACTGTATTACGATTCAACAAATGAAGAATTGTTACGTATGAGAAACTCCGTTGTTAAAGATCACTTTGCATGTCTAAAAAAACATAATATTGGATGTCGAGTTCCACAATGGCGGAATAATGGGTGCGTAAGTGCTAACGACTGAGGCAGTTTTACAAATGTTAACTCGTAAATGCTGTTTTCTTTTTCTACTAAGTAACCACAAATTAAATAACCTGAAAACGCTGCTGAACCGCTGACGTGAGTTGAGCGAATTTCCAAAATTAAGTTTATATGCCTATTTTTTAGGGTTTCAACCAACAATTTTTGAAATAGGTCTACTCACGAAGGCGTTGAACAGCTGTCTGTTGTAGCGTTTGTAGAAACGTATATCCAAGTAATTTTTGAATTCGCGCGCCAAGGCCTATTCAGTTGGCAACATTGTGGGTAGACCAGTGTGCCACTCTCATCAGCTGTTAGCTGTTGGAAGCGTACTAGGCAAGCCGTTCTTATTTATTCATCTTTCTGCAGTGGCCTGACTATGTAATGTGAAAGCGACAACACGATCTACTTTGGACTAAACCGAAGCTATCTAAATGTAATGCCGTCTTGGTAAAAATTAAGCATCAGTAAGCTAGTTTCATTTAACATGCGTTAGCGAGTTGTTTAAAATATTCTTGTGACGTGTTTTACGGCGTTTCTAGCCAAATTGTCTGACCTTGCCTAAGGCCTATTTCGTTACAAAACATGTCTACCGACTAAGTTATCCATCTATCTTCTACCAGGTAAAGTTCAAACCTAAATTACACCCTGAGTTAGCTATAATAATATGTATTGTGTGAATTTAATTGTAATATTTATCTACACTTGCAGAGTAAATTATGTCATAACTTAACTTCATTTTTTTTATTAGCCTATATTTTACATAGCCTATCTGTTTTACTTTACGTAGCCACAAGCCTTAAACTATTTGCATTATAAGCTTTAGAAGCCTTTTTAAGCCTTATAAAGGTGTAATAGTGTGTATTAAAAGCTCTGTTTTAAATATTTCTTTGTAAGCCTATAAATTAGAATACTGTTCTATACACGAGGTTAAATTACAGTTTCATACATGAAATTCTTATGCAACTTTATACATGTTTTTAGCCATGTACTAAAACATGTGTTTTTTTCTTATAGTGAACATCACTGGTTTAAGTATTACATGGGTTTATCCTACTACAAGTTTTGACTTCCATCTTCGGAACAACAACAATAAAAAAAAAACAGCTATAATGAAAACTTTCTGAGTGTTGCTAGAATTTTTGAACTGTCTGTTATTTAAAATATGATATCTAAATAATAAAGGCTTACATAGTTGAGAAAGGCTACAGTAATATTTTTTTTTTTATATAATAATATTTGGGTGGTGCAGCTATAGCATATTTCGGACCTTAGCCCTAAGGGCTCTATATTAGAAAATCTACTTACCTTTTTTTTTTAAATAGAGAGACGTCTCATAATTTTTTTTATTAATTAATTTTTATCTAGAATTAAGTTTGGCCATAGATATAAAATTATTATCAAATCCATGGTGAATGTATTCAATTTTGTAAATTTATAAACACTACTAGTTCGTAATTTTGTATTTTTTTTTTATAGTAAACAGGGAGGGTTTTTCAAATTTTATTTTGGGAAGGGTTTTTTCTTTTGAACTTAATTAATTAATATATGTATTTTGTAAACATTTTCTTTGAAAATCAATTGTACTTAAGGGCATGTCAATTTAAAATTTTATTATTTAAGGGCGTATAATCTTTTGTATTTTTAATTTAAAATAATATTTTAATAAACAAATTGTTTATTTAGCGAATTGTATTTGTTTGGCATTTCCTGTGAATAGCTAATTCAGGTGTTTCTTGAAAAACTTTCCAAAATAAGGTAAGGCTACAGTTTATTATCCTTAGAAGGATTTATCATCTTTGTTTCTCCCTTATGTATGTACCATCCCATTTTTGACTCAGTACGCTTTCCGTTTTGTTTGTTCCCTTTGAGGATGGTACATATTCTGGTACCAGAGCCGGTGGTTTTTTTATATGCAAAACCTCGATCCCATAAAATTTATTTAATGTAAATTTTCACTTGTAGCGCAGCGTAAAGCCATGCGCGGCGACTTGTCTGTCTGTCTTTCTTCATCGCCGACATATCTCACAAACCGACTTTCACATTTCAATGAAATTTTTTTATAATATTTTTTTTACTATAGGCCTACGCGACGTTAGGTTTAGTTAGCAAGGAAAACCAAAAAAATTACCCAATAAATAAATAAAATACAAAAAAAAAACTATAAAAATTATAAATAAAACTTTCCTTCCTAACTCAACTTGGCGTTCGCAATCACAACATACCTGTTACATATTTATTAACTTCATGTAGAGTCTGATTTTGAAAACAAGTATATGGGTGCTTGCTTCAACATCATTACTTCTGAATGGTCATTTAAGCAATATAACCGACTCTTGCCAAACATGTTGGGCGAAGGAAAGGCTGGAGATTTTCGTCTCCGGTCACTCGCCTGGGTTGGAACGGCTCCTGTAGCATCCCTTGTTGCCAACCGAGTGTAGAGCGCAGTTCGTCTGCTTCCCTCCCCCGTTTTTATAAGAGCGCACCTTCGGGTTTGCGGTGCGTCTCTGTCCCCAACATTAATTTTTGTCGGCGCATGTGGACTCAGGGAACATGGTGTCCCGGTCCATTCCCCGCATGTTGCCTTTTTGCAGTTGATTAACCTAGCCTAGCATGTGAGTCAGTTATATCGCCGTACGTACTATTCATGAAAATTTTTTTTGTACACTTTGCATTTTTGAATTATAATTTTTTTTTTTACACTTTTGTTGGGAATTTTTTTTTTATTTTTGTTGTAGAGTCTTTAAATAAGTAAATTCGTTTATCTGCGAGTAACATATTTTTTTTTGTAGAGTAAATAATTTTTTTTTAAGGCGAGATAATTTTTGTTTACTTATTTTGTAGTTTATTTTAGAATTTTTTTTTTTTGAACACCAATATTAAATGTTGCTAAAATCTCGTTGCTAACGAACTCGCCTGAGCGATTTAGAAAACCAACGTGAGTACCAAATCGGACGTAAATTGCGGTGCATCAGGTCAGGTAAACAAACAAATTCTGAAGACGCGATAGGTGCTCATTGACCACTCCCGACTTTAGGTTGCACCATAAGAGTCACTGCAGAAGCTAAACTGGGACTTTATCGAAACAAAAAGGAATAAAGGATTTATTCTGCACTGCACATTTTGTATTTTTTACACTACCTTATTTCTCTTCAGGTTCCCCTAAAATCGATCGAGACGTAAAACATATTAAACGTACCACAAAAATACCATAAACAGCGAGGTTTTCCGATACGAACGGATCGAAGCAACGCGTGAGCCAATACCAGAGGCTGAGGCGCAAATAAACTCTACTTATATATTTAGTACAGCTATTCAGCGCCTTTGAGTAGACTACAGACGTGGTCATGTAAATTGCATCACCTATGATTGTTATCTTTTTGATCCTAAATGTGTAAACAAATCCTGAATAAATGTATCGCAAAGCATAAGAATAAAGATGAGCTGAATGAAACAGGTAATCGAAAAAGTGTGGAATGAGGAGATTAGTGACGAAATCATAAAAACTTTGATCGACTCAACGCCAAACAGGATAGCCTCAGTTATCACGGCTAATGGCGGTTCGACAAAATAATAGTTTATATTAATATTTCAATAAATATATTTTTATACAATTTTTGCTAATAAATTCATATGAGTATGTAAACAACATTTTTTCCTTAAATTCCTCGTTAACACTAAACATTTTATTGCTCATTTTATGAATATTATTAATTTTACTTTCTCCACCCTATATACGTAGTATATGGAGAAAGTATTGTTTTCGTAAAAATGTTCGAATTTGAATTTTCAGTTGAATTATCTGTTTTGGTGCTCCCAGAACCCCAAAAAATTGTTTAGTGCAATTATCTGTGTTGGTGCTCCCTGAACCCAAAAATATTTTTAGTGGAATTTTTTGTTTTGGTGCTCCCTGAACCCAAAAAAGAGTTTTTAGAGTGGTGTCTGTCTGTCAGTCTGTCTGTATGTATACACGACCAGAGAGGACACTATTGGTCCGATTTTCATGAAATTTGGTATGTAGGTACTAAACCCTAACATCTCCAGGCGTTTTCTTCATTTTTTGGAATTTTTAATTTTAAAGGGTAATTTACCCCTAAAAACCCATAAAAAACGACAAAAATGCTAATTTCTCAAAAACGGATTTAACGATTTTGATCAAATTTTCAGTATTTATAGTGCTTAAGATGCCAAACAAAATGACACCACCCGCTTTTATCAAATCTTCGGCGTTTTATAATTATGGGGAAATGTTTAAAAATAAACAAGTTTGTGTTGTCAATCTAGCATCGCGGCAGCGGCCGCACGGGGTAGCACCACGGTAGCGAGCACGGCCAGTAATTCAAAGGTCGCGCGATCGAATCCCGCCTGGGACAATAATTTTTTTTATACGATTGACGTGGGTAGAATATTATTTTTTTGTTTTGTTCTAAAAAGTAGTAAAAAATAAAATGATTAAAAACAATTTTATTTTGATTACAGTAAGTTGGGAGAAAGTTTGTGTCAGTTAACTGATACCGTTTATTTATTTCGGTTTTAACCATTTTTCACGGCTCATAACAGACTCTTTTTTTGCAAAACATTTTAAAACTATCAAAAGGTAAGAACAACACTGGTTTAAGGAGATCCTTCATTATTTTTAAGTGATGCAATTTCTATGACCACGACTGTAATTTCCCAAATATTCAGTTGAAACCCTAAAACATAGCTGCGTAATCGAATTAATTAGTTTGTTCTGATTATGTACAATTTTGTTCAGGTATGGAGAGATTCAGCGTGCCTCGTTGCAGACCTTATCCTCACGAGGGCCAAGTCTGCAGACCTTTCAACAACCAGTCCTTCGACTCCACGATGTACGATTCCATTAACAAAGAGACCAGGCAGTTTTACAACATCTACTCCCTCCTGTGTCCGTGCTTCGAAGGTTTGGAGTGCAGCGGAGGAAATGCTTGTGTCATGGCTTGATGATGAAGTGTAATAATTTACTCCATCTGTATTGCATACTGTACTCTAAACTGTAAATCATTCTGAATATTTACAATAAAACTTATTATTTCTGCTATTATTTGCAAACTATCT
>JAGFPH010004532.1:2297-12725 GCA_018207615.1 Philaenus spumarius | reverse complement strand
ACGACCAGAGAGGACACTATTGGTCCGATTTTCATGAAATTTGGTATGTAAGTACTAAACCCTAATATCTCCAAGTGTTTTTTTCATTTTTTGGAATTTTTAATTTTTAAGGGTAATTTACCCCTAAAAACCCATAAAAAACGACAAAAATGAAAATTTCTCAAAAACGGCTCTAACGATTTTGATCAAATTTTCAGTATTTATAGTGCTTAAGATGCCAAACAAAATGACACCACCCGCTTTTATCAAAACTTCGGAGTTTTATAATTATGAGGAAATGTTTAAAAATAAACAAGTTTTTGTTGTCAATCTAGCATCGCGGCAGCGGCCGCACGGGGTAGCACCACGGTAGCGAACACGGCCAGTAATTCAAAGGTCGCGCGATCGAATCCCGCCTGAGACAATAATTTTTTTATACGATTGACGTAGGTAGAATATTATTTTTTTGTTTTGTTCTAAAAAGTAGTAAAAAATAAAATGATTAAAAACAATATTATTTTGACTACAGTAAGTTGGGAGAAAGTTTGTGTCAGTTAACTGATACCGTTTATTTCAGTTTAATTAGCTTCCCAAAAAACCTTGAAGTAAAAAGCTATTGCGCTTGAAACATATTAAACTGAAAAACAATAGCCTATCTCATAATTTAAAAAAGAAAAGATCAAACATGTCTGATTGTAGCTAAATTGGAAAAATTATAGTGAAATTAAAATGCTGATTTCGTAGGAAATTTAAATGTGTGCCAAAGTCGTAAGAAAAGGGGTGAAATAAACTAAGGTTAATTGAAAAGAATGAACCTAACATTTCACCCCTATTATTAATTTGTGTATAAAATAAAACGAAAAAAGAAAATGTAGATTATGTATTTCCGAACGTTTACCTTGATCTCTGAAACCGAAACAAGTGTGTTGGCATAGCTCAACGTTTTCTCTGAACAATGTGGTACGGTGGAGGTTGAAACAAAAATCTTTTATTTTCACTATTACAGCAGTCTCTAGAACAAAAAATGCAGTTTTTGCTAAAAAATTTAACAGTTAACCGATTGCGCCAAGATAACGTTCCAAATGGTTTAAACAGTTATTATGCAAAAATAAATATATGCGACAGAATTGTGGGTGGTTAATCTACTCGTACATACCATTAACTGTCATTTTACACAATTCCAAGGTTTAAAACATTTAAAATGTCGACATGATCAAAATGTTTGAATGCAAACTGCGTGGTTTTCCAGATTTGTTCAATCAAAAAAGAATCGATCATGGCTTACTAATGTAAGTCTTATTTTATAGATTTTTAAATAGACTACATATTTTCCATTAAAAGTACTTTGTCCAATTATTTCAAAAATAAAAACGAAAAATCAAAAGAAAAGGCAAATTGTTCACGGTTTTTTTTTTTTATTCTGGTTATTGCTTAAACGTCATCAGTACAGTTTTAGGCTCTTATATCTCGCGGGCTTTTTTTTTTTTTTTTTTTTTTTGCTGTGGGGACTTGATTAGAGATGGGTGTGAACAACGCAGAACTATTTCAATCAATAAACGGAACCGTAAGAACGAAACAGATTTTTTTCAACAAATTGTTTGCTATGGCAATGACAAAAATATAAAATACGAGTAACGAAAAGGCGTTGTCAAATTGGTTGCTATGGCAATGAACATTCACGAAACATGTGTTTTGGTTTATCAATTTAAATTAAGAGACGATCGGTTCCGTCCGGCGTATTTCGAAAATTATCGTCAAGCGCTGAATACATTCAATAAATATAAAATGTTGGTTCATCATTCTAGGCCTAACCTAAAATTATGTTGAATTTATTTTACTAGCCTTAACGGCAACGTACATACAATAATTTTGGGTTAGGCCTAGAAAGTAATTTTTTAAGTCTAGGCCTAACCTAAAATTATTGTGTGTAAGTTGATGTTATAATTAATTCTAAGCCTTTGTTATAATAACATTAAACGTATGGAAACAGTAAATACAGTATTTGTATAAAAAAACTAACTAATAACAAGCGGCAATTGAAAGATTAAAATTATGTGTGTATTTTGCCGTTAAGGCAGGTAAAAGAATTAAAGAACTTCGTTCCTGACGGGGGTCCCACAACCGCACACATCTACTTTTATCTATGCCGTAATCGCCCGCCACACGATGCCCTAAAATTAACGAGGCCCAAGGCGCCGCCGCGTTCGCCTATATGTAGGGACGACTCAACACATATCTGCCATTGGACTTTTCAGTTTAGCACCCGTTTTTCAGAGACGTTCTTTTGTTTTTTTTAGATTTCAAAAAGAGCAATTTCTTAAAACAACATCAGTCTGACTACATAAACTAAATACAATTTGTCTCTAAAGATATAAACACTCCAAGGCGCGTTATATCAATTATGCATACAATTTACTAGTTTGCTTTATAGACGGTAGCATCACGTCCTTCCCAAGTGTAGCCTGGGATAACAATATTCCACGAGGAATTCATCCGTGCGCGTAATTTGTAAGCAACCCAGGTGGGCCGTAACTACCGTCAGCGCATTTTATTTCCCTTGACTATCAACTGCACCTACTGAACCTACGCGAAGTTTGTTGCTAATTAATTTACGTAGACTAGTCTGTCCTCTCTATTCCTACCTGTTGGTCCGGCAGTACTTCAAGCTGGGATACACAGTTGACCATATAGCGTCTGTGAAATAAAAATGGCAAAAGACATTTAAGGATTGGTATTCGTTTTTACAGTTTCCCGGATGGGTAATTTTGAAGAGTTATCTTTGTGCGAAAAAAGATGTAAAGAATACATCTTACTCAAATTTTATTTTGACTTACACGTTTGCTAGTAACCCTCATTACCTTTGGTTTGTGGAGGAGATTATGGCATCATTAGTGTGGAACATTTTACAATTGCTGAAGCAACATAGTTTAGATCAGGGTTGTCAGGTCATTCGAATGAAAGAACATCACAATTTCTTGAAGCACGTCTAATAAATTGTTATCAGGGGCCCCATACCTATGGGAAGAGAGAGGCCACGGCCACTCCCTCCTAGCTCCCAGCGAAAAAAAAATATGTATGTTATTAATTATAGTCACGTATTTTTCTTTAAAGAGATTAGCACTAAATATGTTTCAAATGTTATGTGCCGTTTGATTTTAAATATACTTATTTTATTGTTTACAAGAGTTCAAGCATGAGCTGCTGGGTCCAGACCTATGTTTACTATACTTTTTTTTTAATTTTTGTTTAGTAGAATCGTCTCCTGAAATCTTCATCTTTCCTCGTGAAACACCCTGTATATTACGGAGATTTTTTTTTAATAACTGTACTCTTAAACAAAATACGATCTTCACAAAGTCCGACGACGTATTGGACACCAGTTTTGCTAAGGTCATTGAAGTTACGTGCAGGAAATGCTTTCATCTACTTGTATTTGAAATTTCATGAAAATAAGATAGTAAAATTTACGTTTTTATACTAAAAGTACAACCCAAGACAAGGAAGTCCTTTTTTCAGTCTTCGTCAGTGTTCTACCTCCTTTCACCATTTTAGTTTTCTTTTCGTTTCCGTTTATTTTGTTTGATCAATAGCTAACGATATCTAACAAGGGTCTGCTCCAGTAAAAATAAAATGGATTTTTATCCCATAAGAGCAATGTTAAATTTCATACCATTTATTTCGTTTACTTTTTATCATAAAATTGTTTGCAAGGTCTCATTTTAAGCACAGTCACAATACGCATCCTTCTTGCAATTTACATTTTTTTAAAATTTCTTTCATTTGTCAAGTAACTGACATTTTGTAAGTACAAAGTTTGATTTTTTTCCTAACACAATAAAAAATTAATAATGAAAAATAATTTGCAAACAGGATCCGAAATTTTATAAAGAATATTCAGTTTTTTTTTTTTTTTTCAACACGCAATTACAAAAGATAGACTTATAAAATGGTTTAAAATGTGGCACTGTCAAAGCGTTCAGCTGCAAGAAATTGCACTGCTTAGATAGGGATACAGTGATACCGGAAGGGCGTTTCCTGTTGCTTTATCGTTTACTGGAGCAGACCCTTAAGAATCACTAAGGCACTGGTTTTAAAATATCATCCTTTATTTAAATGATGCCAAATGTCTGAACAGTCTATTCTAAAAACTGAACTACACGTGTTGGTACTAATGAGGTGCAACCAATGATGAGGGCGCCTATAATGATGCGAATATAGAACACACAAGATCAAGATATAGAATACTTCACACGGATGCACTCTGCAGTCATACAAAGGATATAATGATCATTATTGTAATCCTCGTGCAACCAGCAATTCCGTAATCAAAAGAAGTATTCTATGGTTACCAACGATATGATTATAGTAATAGCTACATTTATTTCTAAACGCTTCCAGTAATTAAGAACTAATGAGATACATTGTACAGTTTAACTATATCAGTAACAATATGTGACGCTAAAACTAGAACAATGTCATTAAAATCGCTTACTTTTCTATTACTACAATTAAGTTCGTACAGAGTTGTTAGAATAAACTTAGAACACAAAATCTCACAACTCCGTGTATAAATACGGGGGATGGAGTACTGTAAGATCAGTTATAGTTTGACTATTGTAGCTCGTGCATCACTGATGATGGCGATTTTGTCGTTGAAACGTGTTTGAGTTAATAAACGTATTAGTTGTGGGAGTTTTTGTGTTCTAAGTTTATTCTATCAAGTATATCTTCTCACAAGTCAAGTCAATATTTATTTATTCATACAGAGTGTTCATAAATTCCCTTTAATTATTTTTGAAACTGAAAACAAGTTTACAAAACTTTGTATATATCTTGTGTGTGATAATACGTCAAATTTTTTAACATACCTGACCCTCTACGAATTTGGGGGCTTAAGAGGGGTAGAGGGGTTTAAAATTTCAAATGTAAAGGTAGGTCATGAATACACCATTGAAATCGTTATTAAAAGTGAAACAGAATGACGCAAACTAGAGCAACGTAACTCAATTTTAAAATATAAACAGTAAAATATAAATCTAGTACGGTACCAATAACTTATCTGAGTTTCTACATGTCCTTCAAAAACTTTGGGGGAAAAAATATAAATGGATTCGGGAATGCAACCCTTGATCTTTGCACGTGACTTTCTCCACTGTATGCGTAACTGATAAGCACCACTTTTCATGTAATAGGATAGCAATACCTCCCTCATTTTGTTCCTGATATTTGTTGTGATAGCACTCAGTTTTGTCTTTTTACAAATGAATCTTTTAAATGCAGAAAAAGTTGAAATGATTTTTTTTACGGACAAGAACCTACTTTGGTGTTACAATATAAATATCATGTTCCAGAACTTAGATCGTCCATACCTTGAAACGAAACTAAGCTCTAGTTTGCTCTATTATGGTTCTCTTTTAATAAGCTTTTCAATGGTGTATTACCCGACCTACTTTTACATTTGAAATTGTTAACCCCTTACCCCTCTAAACCCCCAAATCATAAAGGGTCAAATATGTCAAAAGATTTGTCCTGTTATGCATCACAAGATACCTACAACGTTTTGTTAACTTATTTTCAGTAACAAAAAAAAAATGAAGGGGGATAAAGGGACTTTATGAACACGCTAAATAATTTAAGGGATGCCGTTAAATTTGTGTTTTCTATAGTAATCTAAATTATTTATCGGTACTGCTATAAACAGTTTTATAGGCCGGAAAAGGCCGGTAGAGTAACAGCATATATTTTGACTGCTTGAATAGTTTTACCATAACATAAAAACATCTATTCTGTTGTCATCCATCGAAACTATGACTAAGTAACATAGATCATTCAGTATTCCATAAGATAAAAGCAGAGTTAAAAATATCCTTTCCCGACGCTAACTGTGTAGTGCCAATGCGATCGTATTGATTCTTTACACAAATACATAGCTTTTGACTTTGTGTTATTTATTCCAAATAGAACTGATTCTTATACATTTAAAATGTCACTGAAATAATTCAAACTATCAACAACATCGATGTACATCAAGTACATTCAGGTACTTGTTCTTTACACTTCTCCCTTTATTAAGTTTTCTTCTCTACTTTTGTCGCATTGATATCTCCGTGGTCTACTATCCTATTTTCTTTCCTTCAAACACAAAAATACAATAGAACAACGCAATAATTAAAAGTCTGAGAACGGCTGAATCTATATATATAAGCCAAATCCACTGACACACTCATAACGATTTCTCTAAAACTACAGAACGGATTGGAATGACATTTGGTGTGTCTCTTCCTCTAGGGCCGTAGGTGTTCTATAAGAAATGTTTTCAAAAAATTCGAAATCTTAGGGGGGGTTTGGGGGGGTCGAAGATACTAAATCACGATTTCTCTAAAACTACTGAACGGATTGGAATGAAATTTGGTATGTATCTTCCTCTAGGGCCGTAGGTGGTGATAAAAAAGGGTTTCAAAAATTTTTAAATCTTAGGTTGGGTTTGGGGGTCAAAGCTACTAAATCACGATTTCTCCAAAACCACCGAACGGATTGGAATTAAATTTGGTATGTAGCTTCCTCTAGGACCGTAGGTGCTCACTAAGAAACGGTTTTTAAAAAATTCGAAATTTTAGGGGGTTTGGGGGGTAAAAGTTACTAAAAATCCCCATAAGAAATACATAGTGTAATTTATATTTATTGATGTAATATATTTTTTGTTAATATACATTTAACTTTGATTTGTCTATCCGTGCAAAGCCGGAACGGGCCAGCTAGTATCGTATATAAGGAAAATTTGAAAGTAGACGTGATTAAGAAACCTACTCTATGCAAAAATACCATTTATTGAGATGTCAAAAATTTGGTCCACCATCTTGGACCCGCCATTTTAAATATAACTTTTTTTTAATAAGAAAAGTGGCCATGTGATACATCATTTCAATGGATATTATTAAGACAAAATCAACCTTGAAAACCGTATATCCATATCTCAAACCGTTCTAAAGATGTTTGCATTTAGGCCTATTTACATTCACTCATATCATTTAAATACTTGTTTATTGCAATCCTCTGTGATATTTATTATTCTTATTATTATTGTTCATTATTGTTGAAATTTATTCCGGCCTACTTGAAATTAATACCTTATAATTTGATTTTTAACCCTTTCAGTTCCAGGCATTTTCTCCGAATTCGAGAGGATTTCATTAAAAGAAATCTGTATTTTTGTTATTTGATAAAGATATCATCATGATTTTTTAATTCTTTTTATTTTAATAGACCTATACCTAAGTAATATTTTCTACTATAAACATTTTTCTAACGTACCAACAAATTTAGAAAAAATAAAATTACATACCATAACAAAAAGTTTTTATAAAATTTCCAGTTTGCATAAAGAAAACAGATAGGAAAAAATATATTATTTAAAAACTTGCATATCACTTTAAGACACATTTTGTTGTATACTTATGTTAAAAATGTTGGGCCAATATCTTGCTAAATAAAAAAGTTACACCACTATTTCTAAATAACAAAGTTTTAACCCGAAGAAATGAATTCGCTTAAGGGGCGAGATAGGCAATTTGGTTGCTTTGTAAAGTAGCTAAGAGAGCTTTATTCTGTACAAGACTTAGTGGCCGAGAGGTGACGTGGGGTCTTCCTGATCAGAAGAACCCAGGTTCGAATCTCGCGAGACCAGGTAGCTTTTCATATCTGTGGTTTGAGGGTAGGAGGGCGGAAGTGAAGCAAACGGTGGTTGGCTCGCTTCCAAGCTGACAGGATATGACTAGTTACCTGGTCTAAAGGCTTGAGATGTTTTGCATAATTTTACTGTAGTATGTCTGTATATAAATTATTAAAAAAACCAACCTACGACATATGGGGGAACACTACTGGGTCTGAAAGGGTTAAATAATGTTTTTACATTAAATGATATGATTCAATGTAAATAAATGTAAATATCTTAAGAATGGTTTAAGATAAAGGCTAGATGTGTGGGTTTCACCATTGATTTTGTCTTAATTCAAAATGGCGGATCCAAGATGGCGGATCAAATGTTTTACATCTTCATAAAATAGTGTTTTCACATAGAGTAGGTCCCTCAATCACATCTACCTTCAAATTCTCCTTATATACGAAATAATAAACCGTTCTTTGAGTTTTCACCCACCCTGTATACTGGTTAATACCATTGACTATAAATGCTTATATATTCTATGTTAATACTCTCTTAGTTCTCAGGCGATAATGACTAGTCTTTCTTTTACTACACTGTCCCTATACAACCACAGCACCCTAAGTGAAGTTGAAAGTGTAAGAACGTGTTTTAGTGTGTGTAATACTTCAAATGTTTTTAGTTTTATATTTGTTTGACTCGGGTACCGCGAGGGACGCCAAACCCCTCTTAATAGGTGCAGCTAGTCTGCACCCCCCGTGCGGTGAGGTATGTTGTACCAATGGAGTGTTCCAATGAAATAGAACTTGTCTTATCGAACAAAGGTTAGAGTTACACTAGTCCAACTTATGTTCTTTTAAAGGTTTGTGTTAATAGATTTAATTAATAAAACCTGTAAAAAATACATGGTGTTTCCAGGGACTCTGTAGGGGCGGTTTAAAATTACTTAGTACAAATTAAATGACAAATGAATATTTTGGTTCGAATACTTGTGTCATCCTATGCATTTAGACTTTGCATAGATTTAACGAATAGCAATAAAAGGCTTTAAGGTACTTATACAAATCATATTTTTAAAAGTAATAAAAACAAAATAAACATAGTGTGTAGTACCAATGAATACATATACTATAGTATATGTATTCATTGGTAGTACTCACGAATGTGGACCTGAGATTTACAGGCGCTAAGACTTGTGCCGTTGGCCACGGCTGTACTAGCCATGTCACTAATATGTTTTGCGGAACTATCAACCCTCCGATTTCTCAGAAATGCCGACTTTCAAATCCTAGTGGATCACCCCGGTAACATCCTTCAATACTATTGTTAAACATACTTACCAATTTTTAATAAAGAGAACTTCCGTGTTTTTAAGAGAAGAGATGCAGACCGAAGTTTTTAGAAATGCATTTAAAATAAGTGACAGGCTAGAACCAATGCACTGCGCCGTTCGGGTTGCGTTTTTCCAGGTCCACACTCGTGAGTACAGCCACAGATAAAATAAATTATCTGTGGTACAGCACAGTAACTAACACACATATCTATATACAGGGTGTATCAGGAAGAAACGGAAAGAATTGCAGGACGTGTTCTACTGGTGAAAAAAACGAAAAAAGTTCATATAAACATAGGTCCGCAGACGCTTCGTTTTCCAGATATCCGCCATTTTGTTTTTTGTACAAAATAATTCATTTCTAGAGAACGGTTTGACTGATTGAGTTCAAACTTGGCAAGAAGTTTAACCTGTCAATGATATATCTCAAGAAAAATAAACGAATAAATCCAATCATGCATTTCAAAATGGCGGCGGTTTGAAAATTTAAAACCTAAATTACTCCAAAACTGTACATTTTAACGAAAAATGTCAAGACACCTTTTTTGTAGCCCTTTTGATTTCCTATTGGATAATGTAACTGTCAAAACAATCAGATGAAGGATAACAGTTAAGTTACGTGTACTAATTGGTTTGTTCAACGCGGCATCCTCTACCAACACAGTAAATAATACAATATTGTATGGACATTTGTAGTCATTACCTTTTAACTTAGCTATTATCCTTCATCCGATTGTTTTGACAGTTAGACCATCCGATAGGGAATCAAAAGGGCTACAAAAAAGGTATCTTGACATTTTTCGTTAAAATGTACAGTTTTGGAGTAATTTAGGTTTGAAATGTTCAAACCGCCGCCATTTTGAAACGCATGATTGGATTTAATCCTTTATTTTTCTTGAGATATATCATTGACAGGTTAAACTTCATGCCAATTTTGAACTCAATCAGTCAAACCGTTCTCTAGATATGAATTATTTTGTACAAAAAACAAAATGGCAGATATCTGGAAAACGAAGCGTTTGCGGACCTAAGTTTATATGAACTTTTTTCATTATTTTCACCAGTAGAACACGTCCTGCAATTCTTTCCGTTTCTTCCTGATACACCTGTATATAAAAGCGAAAACCCACTGACTTACTGACTCACTCATCACGATTTCGCAAAAACTACCGAACGGATTGGAATGAAATTTGGTATGTAGCTTCCTCTAGGGCCATAAGTGTTCACTAAAAAAGGGTTTTAAAAAATTGGAAATTTTAGGGGGGTTTGGGGGTAAAAATTATTAAATCACGATTTCTCCAAAATTACCGAACAGATTGGATTGAAATTTGGTATGTAGCTTCCTCTAGGGCCATAGGCGCCCGCTAAGAAAGGGTTTCAAAAAATTCGAAATTTTAGGGGGGGTTTGAGGTTATCAAAGTTATTAAATCACGATTTCTTCAAAACTACAGAACGG
>JAGFPH010004531.1:85647-95881 GCA_018207615.1 Philaenus spumarius | reverse complement strand
CACATGTTTCTGAATTTAAATAGATCAGCTGATGTAATTATTCAACACTTCCATTTAAAACATTCAAAATTATAGCCTAAATAATTATACCAGTGTATTGTTTCTAAAATAATTGTTTTGCAAGAGTAACATTTCATTTTTCAGAATGGTGTATTTATGTTGCTTCCAGAAAAAAACTAAAGTAAGATATATTTAAATTTAATTACTGTTTAATTTAAAATTACTATTATGAAAACTGAAACCTAACCTCAATTTTAAAACTGTCCGGATTTAAATAAAATGCATTTCTTTAGTAAAAAGAATTAGTAGTAACAGTAAATGACACACATCGGTTTCTGTAGATAAGATACAGTAGCCCTACTATTAACAAATTTTTCTAAACACAATTTTGAAAATACCTTAAAGGACTTGCTTGCTGTGTAGATGTTGTCAACTGTTATTGATTTTATAGATTACTAGCTGACCCGTACGGCGTTGCCCGTGGTGGTTGGTATTTCAGTCTTTTTAACGTAATTGTATTCTTTTTAAGTGTTCAGTCAGTCAGTGGTATTTGGCTTTTATATATATATAGATCTTAAATAATAAAAGCACTATAGTCATAATAATAAAAGATCTGAAATTATGATTTTAGTAACTTTGATCCCCCCCAAACCCCCCTAAAATTTCAAATTTGTTCAAACCCTTTCTTAATGAGCACCTATGGCCCTAGAGGAAGCTACATACCAAATTTCATTCCAATCCGTTCGGTAGTTTTTGAGAAATCGTGATGAGTGAGTCAGTGGGTTTTGGCTTTTATATATATAGATATCACTCTTTTTTCTATATAATCCAGTTGTGTAATTTTTGGGCCTTTTGCAAAAGTTATTAAACTGCAATTTTTACTAATAGGCCTAAACTTCTCTACTTTTTCCGAAACCTACTACCATTTGAAACCCCAAAGGTTGCAGTCCATTTTGAACTACAGTACTCCTAACTCTCATACAATTTATAGCCTATTCAACTTTTGAAATTTTAAAGGTTATTTTATAGGTGACGACAATTCTACCAGACCATGTGGACCTCATGGGTCGTACTTCTAGTTTTTCTTTATGTTATCTTAATTTTATCAATTATAGCGAATGCAACTAAACTACAATGTAGGCCTGTATATTTGTGTATGCCTTTTTGATTCACTTTCAGGAGTCAGACGTTCTGGAACATCATGGGCTCCCGTTTGCAGATAAGTGGCTCCTGAAACCTGAAAATACCTGACTAAAGTAGTAAACAAATGTCTCTAAATTCGTGAAACCTCAAACATAAGTCATTTATTATAATAAAAAACAAAAAATGGGCAAATTTTAACTAAAATCTTAAGTCAATTCACAAGTTAAATATTTTTCTTTGTATGAAAATCTACAAAACAAGGGCAGCCTATATACTCAACTGCACATTACAATTAGGGCGCTGATAGGTTGTGTCCTACTTTTTCTTTTTTGTTTTATTTTAGCATACGTAGCATTGTTTTTGAAATTTCCTTGTTTGTCAGAAGTGGCAGAGGAAAGCGGCGCCCCGCCCTTTTTTCTCTCGGTAAGTGTTGCATCTCAAATATCTGTTTTGGGAAGACTTTTATGGGTCAAAGTCACAAAACGGGACAATTTCAGTCCCTTTAAAAAAAAAATAAAAAATGACGAAAATAAAAATGTTTATATTTCTGAAACTCTTTTTTCCTTCTCACTAGACAAATTGCATGATAAAAAGTTACTATTTTTAGTGACTAAAATATATTTCCTTTCTAAGAAATACAAATCGGTCACTGTCCTTGACCAGCTATCTTAAATATTGAATGTCAAATAAACAAACAAGGAGATCGGTAATCACGGCAAAAACGGCATAGAATAAACGTTTAGGTTATGTGATGACTAATACATAACCAATATTCGAGCAGAGGACAAGATAACTATGTTTTTTTTCTTATTCAACACTTGTCCTTGAAACAGCTAAACAAAGACCGACTAAAGTATAAACCTGCCTTTACATTATCGATCGCGATAGAATTGACGCGATCAGTAGTCTGTTGGAAGTTTATTAGTGAACTTCAACTGCTGGCTTAGTTAAAATAATTTCAATTTGTTAAATTTTTCGAAAAATCACCTAAATTTAAGGAAACTAATAATAGTACCTTAATTGCATGACAAAACGGTCACGTAAATATTTTAAGTGTATATTAAAATGTTGCAGTAACCAACGTGCCTAGTTAGTTGCGCATTCGGTGTCTTTATCCTAAACTCAATAGGACAAACATATGTTACCTATTAATGCTAATTCACCGAGTTTTACTTGAAAATTACAAAGCGGTCACGTGCAAATTGGTAGTGTGACCGCCATGGTACTATGTGACCGTTTTGTTTATTTACCACTTTTAGTAATTATATATCCTTTGTTTGTGTTATATCTGGAATTATTAAAGATTTTGTTATTAAAAATTGTGTTGTTATACATATTAACTCAAGAAGTTACTTTGTTTTTTTAAATATTACATTATTATAGCCAATCAGTACTTTGTTATGATTTTTCGGTTGCTTTGTTTATTTCAACACTAAAAGCTGCTTACCCTAACCGTTGTTTGTTTTAATTATAAAAACAACTATTTTACTTGTCTTCCAGCATTTTCTAATCACAAATTTAAATTATTATCAAAACGGCCTCGATCGCTACCGCGCGTTAACGATCGCTACCGCGCGTTAACGATCGCTACCGCGCGGTCACGATCGATACCATTTGGTCACGATCGCTACTACCCGGTCACGGCCACACAAATCGGTCACACACACGAAATCGGCAGTATATGTTTGATTCAAAATCTGATTGTATAATTTTTATACAGAATTATTAAATGAATGTTATTGGGTATATTAGATATTATTAATTATACTTTTAAGCTATCTCAAAGTAATATTTTGCCGATTAAGCAAGCGTGACCGATTTGTATCCATTAATGCTTCGGTACACTAAAAGTCCATAAAAAAATAGAAATTCATAGAATTTAGCTCAGCTACATATGGGATAAGGTTCCTGAACATGTTATTTACCTAATATGCTATTTATTTATATAAAATTAAATACTTAATTTTAATTTATTTATTTTTTGAAATTGTCCCATTTTGTGACTTTGACCCTTATAATTAGGCAGCTATACAATTACAGTCGAGTCCGGCTAATCCGAATCCCGCTATTCCAAAAATCCGCCTAATCCGAACAGAGTTCAGAAAAAATACCGATTTTTAAAACTTAAAAACAGGAGAAATTAAAAAGACGTAATTGATAAAACGTACATTTATTAAATAAGTTAAATAGAGACATTCATAGAGCCTAAGCTTAATGAAAATGCATGAAACCAAATTGGAATGAAAGCTGGTCTTGTTTCCTTCACGTTTTCCATCTGTTTGTGGGAAGGAAGCTACAGCAACAAGCGTCTTGTGATAAGGATACCAGGTCCGCCAGAAAAAAGGAAGGATTAGATACAACAGCTAGGCACTAGTAGTGTTGTTGCCACCTACCTGTTGCTTTCATTCGTTTTTCTCCTCCGTTTTCGTCATCTCTAAGGAATTTTATTTTTTCTCACGATGCGGTATTAACGGACAGACTGCGGGATGACATAATGGACAGTTCGAACAACCTATCCCTTCCCTTCTTAGAAGAAAACGGAATCACAACGTAACGCAAGGAAATAAATGGATAGTGTAAACCTACACTAAGGCGAGGTCAAGAGAATTTGCCGCGTCTACATGTGATATGAGTTCAGTTTCAGCATTTACCTTCTCCTTGCTTTCCTCCGATCCGAACAAAGCTGTGTAGAATTGACACTAGCAGATTTCCCCACACTTAATTTATGCCTTAAGAAGTCAATACGTTGATATTATTAATAAAATTCATCTATTCCGAACCGTGTTGCTCAACCAAACCGTGTTCAGTCCCAATTAGTTCGCAATAGCGGGGCTCTACTGTATATCCCAAACACTCACGTAGACATAAACCAACGATTTAACTAACAAAAAAATGAGAGAAAATGGCGACCATGGAGTTCGAACAACAAATAAATATAACTCAGCATATTTTACCATGAATTAGTGTCCAAACACCTGTGGCGTGAAACTAGTGTACAGATGATTGCAGGATTTAACCATTTTACCCGGAAAATATTGAACAAACTCCTTACAGACAGATGTTTGTAAAATTTCTTACAAGTAGACGGTGAATCATTAGTTCCTAAACAGTAAACCGTGCCCTCTAACACGTAAGTGTGTTGCCCTCACCCGTTCCTTTCCCGCTCCGACATTCCAGTGACCTCGTATCAAAACTATTTAATATAAAGTGTCTTAAAAAAGAATGAAAGTGGTGAGGCTAGCAAAACACTACAAATGACTTTCCAGAACTTCACCACTTTTTTGTAGGCCTACTATTTCTACACGACGTTCTAGATTGTTAATTTATTGTTGTTATTTTCTAGGTAAACTCTGAAAACAATGAACAAAAAATGCAGGAAATTTCTAAAACCGACTCGCAGCAGCATCTTTCAATCTCCACAAAGCTTCCTTGCAGAATGAAAGTTTTGAAGGTTCCTACAAACAACCCTTATAACTGGAGTGAAGGAAGCCCTCTGACACGGAACTTTGTGCAGATTCCCAGATCACAAACTATTGCATCGTTTCCTGACGGAGATAACTAAACAATGTTATGATATGATAAACTAAATAAACGTTACTTAAGAACAAATAAAGTGGGAGTGAGACTTTCTCGCCAAGGTTCCTTACAGCCCCGCCAGCTGACCCGCAAATTTTACCAAAATTATATTATCCTTGACTGTTGCGATCAAGTATACTCGATGCCTATAGTTTACATCGCTATTGCTGCGATCGAGTACACTCAATGCCTACAGTTTACATTGCTATTGCTGCGGTCAAGTATAGGCTACTCGATGCCTACAATAGTTTACATCACTATTGCTGCAGTTAAGTATACTCGATGCCTATAGTTTACATTGCTATTGCTGCGTCAAGTATACTCGATTTGAATGTTCCACTGGTATTGCTAACATCGATAAAACTCAATCCACTAGATTAGTACTGCAATATGACGTCTAATCTTGAAACTATGTCTAGTATACATTCAACATCGATCTTAACTATCAATATTTTGGAAAAATTTATTAAATCTTCATCAAACATATTGTGAGTTACAACTCTAAGTTTAGGGTGTTGCTTTGCTTGTGCGTGATTTGTTTGTAGTTTTAAACATTTATTGTGTGTTATTTTAGGTTGCGAAGTAATTTTTATCGTCGTAGTAAAAATCAGAATTTTTCCGTAGTAATAACACTTATTTATCGTTGCAGAATTGCTCATGCACAATAATATATCGTAAAAGTAAGAATTGGATGTCTTCATGGTAATGATATTTAATAATCGTCGCAGAATTGTTCATGTAGAAATTGTTGATACTTACCATAAAAATTTCACTCAAAAATTATTATGAATCTCTACAACACAACAATTAGAGATCCAAATAATACATAAACTGTAACCTTATCAACATTTCAATGTCAAAATCAACATATAGGCCTACAACCAAATATGCATGAAATTAAAATTAAGTCACAATTATGAATCATTCAAGGTTGTCTGTTTACTCGAAGAATTACAGAAATAACAAATGTAAATTATTTTAATTTTCATTCGTGAAATCGCACGAGTTACGAGACATTAGTCCGCGGTCTCCTACAGTTGGAACTTCATAGTTACTGGCTACAAATTTATCTGCACTAAACTATGCTTCCCCTCTTCATTATTAGTCCAACTGAAATAAGGTAAAAAAAACAATTTCTACTCACTTCAAGATGGCCGAACGTCTGCACTAGTGGGATAACACTAAGTTTATTCTCTTCGGCAATTGCGTATATTCTCTGCACCTCAAGTTCTGTATAAGCTAAAGTTTTTGTGTTCTTTGATCCTATCACAGATAAACGGCCTGAATAAGGGAACGTGTCTTCCCATTCTATTAGGACTCCTGTAGCTCCCCATTTGTGAAAACTCTGGAAAAGCTGGAATAAAGATTAGATTGTTTGCAATAAGATTGACTTGGTTTACAAAATAAGTGTTATTCTTTTCCGTGTTGGATATCCAGGATGTTATTTGTGACTTAAGGAAGGAAAGTAACACTTTGTCGCCCCGAAAGGAAATGTAATTTTCTTGAGGGCCACTAAGATACTTTCTTCCTGTAAGACACAAAACATTTTTCCTCCAGCTATACTTATCATAAATAATTTGCATTTTACTATGGAAGAAACTTGATTAAAACATGACCATTCATATATATATAACAGATCAATTTTAAAGACTCCTGAACGGCTGAACCGATTTTCTTGAATCAAAGCTAAGAACACTCTCTAAATAAAAATCGGTTCACCCGTTTGGGAGCTGCCACAGACAGATA
This sequence comes from Philaenus spumarius, assembly GCA_018207615.1. Classification (NCBI taxonomy): domain Eukaryota; kingdom Metazoa; phylum Arthropoda; class Insecta; order Hemiptera; family Aphrophoridae; genus Philaenus; species Philaenus spumarius. The sequence continues at coordinate 89,416 of JAGFPH010004531.1, read as the reverse complement.
CACATGTTAAACTTATCTCTTTTTTCATCGGAGGTTAAAAACAATTTTTTAAACTTATCTCTTTTTTTGTCGGACTGTTTTTTTTAACAGTTTTTGTTATGCAAAGAATACTCAGTCACAAAAATTCATTGATGCATTGTTGTTTCAGCAGTTGTTTTTCTAAAGTATGATTTAGCTGGTGGAAAAAGGACCCTTTTTCCCCCCCCCCCCCCCCCCCGGATAATAAGTTGTTCTTTCTACCTATTAATTAAGCAGAAAAGATATCTTCAAGTAGTAGTAGGAGGAATGAAATATTAAACTTAGGCCTAATATTATTGATATATTTAAAGTGCACTGCGTATTTATAAAAAATAAGTGAGTGAGACTCTCACGCATTAGAAGTGTAACTTCTTAGGTTTTAGAAACAGTTGATTTTATGCATTGTTCTCTTTGCATTTGATACATTATTTGATCGGTTTTGAGATTAGAAATCGTTTAAAATGTGTGTATTTTCAATATTTCAAATGTGTGCCTGGTCACAAAAGCAATGAGGTAGCAGATTGCCTTGCAAGAGTAAAGGCTTAAACCATTCTGTTGATATGCGGCGGACTAAAGGGCCACCTCAGGAATGTGGTTGAGAGTAGTGCTGGTGCCAATACTGGAACTTTGCTCCTGGGCTCAAACAGTCAAAGATGTTCTATCAGCTTTTCTGCGTCTAAAGCTGAAAAGCATCTACCAATGGGCAGAAATGATCTCAGGCAGACTGTAGGTCTTCTGACTGCTCACTGCCTTGAAAGATACCATCTCAACAAAAATTGGGTTGGTTATACTCTTTTGGAAAGGAAACGGCTCAACACCTGCTATATACATGTGAGGCTCTCACTTGCAGGAGATTTACAGAGCTCTGAAGTGTTTTGCAGTGTTGATCAAAAGACTCTCCTTGCCGTTATACGGGGCCTAGGTAACACTAGGGAACTGCCCTCCATAATAGGGCACAAGGTGGGAAGCTCTTGGTCTCCCTTATATAAAAAAATGTATAACAAAAATCAATTCTGAGTTTATATTTACTGAATACACATTCAAAAAAATTCTGATGCAAAATGTGTTTAAGTAAGAGGAACAAATACAAGACTGTGACACACTGATATAATGTCTAAGCTGCAATAGATTTAACATTCAATAGGCCACCCACTTACCTTCTCTAAATAATCTACTTTCAGCGGAGATCCTTTTAAATCCAAATGCACCAACCTAAAATAAAGAAAAATATTATTAATATAAGTAATTAAATTACAAGTTAAAAAACACCCTTCCGTGGTAGCCCTAATGCTCTACCAACAAAGCCATCCTGATCACACCAGATATTGGTCGATAATATCTCACTTGTATGGTTTACTGCATTTTATAAACTAATAGGTTGAATAGCTCGTATGAAACGACATTGAAAACAATCAAGTTCTATTTGCAGCTTACAGTGGTGTTATTTATTGTTATTTGTATCATGTAGGCCTAATAACTTTTCTGCTTACACACTTCTCCAGCAAGGGTTAATTTAGCTAAATTACTAGTGAAAAAACATGGACCAAGACCAGGTTTCAAACCCAGAACCTTTATCATTCCGTAGTAACGCTCTACCAACTGAGCCAACAACAGATATTGTTCAATATTATCGCACTTGTAGGGTTTACTGCATTTTTTTAACTAATAAACTGAATACCTTGTATAAAACATCGTTGAAAACAATCTAATAGTCTTGCAGTAAGACATTTGAAGTAAATTTGTCCCAGAAAAATATGGAAATTGCAAAAAATTTGCTATTTACCTGGCTAGGCCTTTATGTTTGAATCCACATATGTTTGAGAAACTTCATTTTCAAAAAGGAATTTTTTGAAGAACCAATATCGCTCAAGATTAACGGCCGCCCACCTTGAAGACACTCTTCGCATAAGCTGAGCTCGCAGCATGAACCTAACTTTACCCATTGATTTATGAATACTAATATGCCTATCTATTGTATTTTACGAGTTACAAATTAAAATTAAAAATTGCTATGAGTTTTTTTTTTCTAGACCTCGATAAAAATTTTCCAAAGCATCCGACCCCACCTAAAATTACTTGCCGAATCCTGCTATGAAGCATTTTTAAAGCCACAAAATTTAATATTATAAAATAAAAGTAAATAAATATAGGCTAGATAGAATTGTTATAACATTGATACCATAAAAAAATCTCTATATAGCGGTAGGCTATATAGTATAACTTTCGGTGTGCTGCAGGCTTAATGGTTATACCACCATTACAGCTCCTTAAAAAGTAAATTGCAATTTACCTAGCGCTGAGTAAAGCCATTGTGATTCTTTCAAGCCTAATTGTCCAGTCAGATTAAAACTTTAGCGACTCCGCTCACCATGACTAACTTGCCTAAAACACAAAACAAAATATTAAACTATTAGACCAATTCATATTAGTGTTTTGAATATTGTTACTATTTGTGTAGGCCTATAAAATTAATAGCTAGGGCCTATATGAAATTTATGCAGTTTATATAGGAAATCCTAACTATTCTATCGGACTAGCTAATATTATTTTATAAGAGTACATAGTGTGGCAGGCAGGCCTGCAGAATATGTCCGAACGCCCGAACGAGGTTCGGGGGAAATTGGGACTGAGCTGGGGAAATTTTGGCCGGGGAAATATCCAACAAAAATAAGAAAAATATCATTATTTTGGGGGAAAATAGATTCTAAGAAATGAATGGGAACAAAGGTCACCTTAATCAGTTTGTATGATACATATACAAACACACCCCACACACACACAAAGTGTGTTGTCTGCTCTCTATTGCAAGTTGCAAGTCGGACATCGTTCCTATTTAATTTTCACCGCACAAAATATCGTACGGCCGAGCCGCCGATACGATATTTTTGTGCCGGTTGATGAATGGCAGTTTCCTGATTCTTGACGGGCGTTCAAATACATTCGTTGGGTATTAAAAAATAATTATTATGATAGAGTTATGCAAATTTTGATTAGTTTCATACAAATGATATTATTCAAGCGATTAGAATTAAATCATATTAAACCAAATTATACGATACTTAATGTATAGGTATTACCGATGTTTTTTTAATTTTCTTTTACCGAAATTCGAAATCGGTCTTTATCAGTAAAGTGCGTACAATGTGAGTGCGTACTCATTTTTTATTACTTCGGCTTGCATTAAAATGCCGAAGTATTGAAATTATGCGATGATTTTTTGTGTGTCAGAGTTGTCCTGTGTACACGGTACAGACGTCGTAAAAAACTTCTGTTGGTACCAAAATCTAGGTAATTTTATTGCGGAGAGTTGTAAAGCTTTTGAGCTTTCGAGCGTGAGGCGAAGCGCGTCAGGGTCACATTTTTGGGTCAACATTTTGAAAATATTGGGTCAAAATTATGAAAATACAGTGTGGGGCAATCGTTTTATATGCTTTAGGGTACACAAAAACCGATTTTGCGAGTTAAAAAGTTGTAGCGCGTCGGAGTTACGTTTTTGGATCAACATTTTGAAAATTCAGTGTGGGGTATCGTTTTATATATTTTTGTGTACGGGAAAACCGATTTTTGACATTTAAAAAGTCGTAACGCGTCGGGATCATGTTTTTGCATCAAAATTTTGAAAATTCAGTGTGTGGTATCGTTTTATATGTTTTTGGGTACGGGAAAACCGATGTTGATAGTTAAAAAGACGTAGCGCGTCGGGTTCTAGTTTTTTAGTTCAAAATTTTGAAAATACAGTGTACGGTAACGT